>JAXRKP010000152.1:10000-20000 GCA_037039925.1 Doris montereyensis | reverse complement strand
CTGATAAAAGGAGGTCCCTTTGTCCAGATTGCAACACTTGTGCATCATAAAGATCCCGTGGCTTTTTACATGGCAGTCCTGGCAAAATTAAAAATCCTACTAAAACCCCTGAGATCACCTTCATTGTGGATGTGGGTGAATCAAAGCAAATCTTTTGTGTGAAGCGGAAAAGACTTTTGTTCTCCAGCTGATACCGGAGTTGAGTGTCTTTCCTGAGGAATGCAACACTGATACACCTAACATAGTCAGGATTTGAACCCTGGACCTCATAACCCCAAGTACAGCACTCTGATTTTTAACTGTTCTCTTGTGACTTGGCTTATAATAAGGTGCATTTCAGTTCATATTTCTGACTGCATTTGGTCTGTCTCTCTTTGTTTCCATTGTCCGTATACATGCATCTTTCCGTATGACGTTTATCTGGTCAGAACTCTCACTAACTCAAGTCAAGCTTTCCATTACTCTCACCAGATGTAGTCAACCCATTATCGCCAGCCTTGATTGAATGCGAACAAAGACAATTTCAAAGTTGTCCATTCCCAGTTTTTAATTCTGTACAGGGTTGAGAGAACTAGCGAAGGTTTTAAGCTGACACGTTCAGCTTAATCAACGAAAATATTTCTGTCGATAAAATAATTTTCTTAGTGTTTTTACTATACCCTAATGCATTCTCTACTTGTTTTCATAGTTTGTAGACTATATGGAGGTCTGGTTTAATAGCCTGCCATGATTACTTAATCAGTCTTACTTCCAGCATAGCATGATATTGTCATTTCTCCACATCTTTAAAGTTCAAGGTATGGCTGACCTCGATGTTTTGCTTCCCATAGAGCAGTACCAGAAGGACCGGCGCATCATCCGCGGCATCCAGCGAGGTGCCAACTCGTTCACCTACAACACATTGATGGCTCTGCTGGATCTCACAAGCAAAGTTGTCGGTTCTATTCAGGTAAGAGATGATTAAAGGACAACTAAGTCTTTATGCCTGGGGATAGATTTCCTACTTTTTACTGAAAAAATCAGCATGTTGAGGTGTCGGGAACGAACTGGTAAGTCCGGAAACACTAATTTTACAGTAGAGGCAACAAAAACTGAATAATTCTCTTGAAAATCGGGGTTTTAAATCATAACATTTTGCACACATGACATGGATGGTATGTTTGTTCCAATGGACTAATTATTTTTTTGCATGAAGTTGATCTATTATAACTTCTTGGACTGGGCTGTTTTGAGACATAAGAATGTGAAGCACTCAGCCATTGTACCTTGACCTGAGCCATTTAGTTGAAAACTGACTTAGCTGGCTTGTGCCGATATGAAAAAAAAAAGCTCAACTTAGCCAGTTTGAGAAAACATAGTTTTGAATCATTTTAGAAGATAATGTCATCTGCTATTTTTACACAGTGTAGCTTTAGTTTCTGTTAAGATGAATAGTTATTTTTCTTAAAATTGGAAATTAACGGACTTGGCTGGTTGGTGTTTGACGCCATCGATATGCAATTTAAAAAAAAAATTTCTTTCAGAAAAACTGAACTACATATTTGCATAAAAGAAAAGATCTTGAAAAAGCATAAAATAGTGTTTACCTTGTTGGTTTTACTTGTTGTTAATTTCATTTTGTATGTTTGTTTGTGTGTTTGCTGTTTTTAAATGAAAATAAACAACAAACCAACTTACCAAAACAATTTCCAGCCTCCCTGTAGCTCATCAACCTGAGTAAAATTTATCCAACCAGCCGTTTATCGATCACATAATGAGTTGGCGATTTCGGTACCAAAAGACATTGACAACTGAATCGTTCTTCCGAGCTCATAGAGTTTAACTGTATGTTGATACTGTGCAAACTATCCTTTTAACCGCATCGCCTTGAAAGAGGACATTCTAATCATTTGATTTCGAAAGCATTGTACAAAAAGTTTCTCTTATTACTGTGTATGATATAAGCTCACTCAACTCTACATCTAGGATTCCATCTTGTTGACACTCAGCTGGAGGATTTTTACCATTTTTTAAGAATTCACAGATCAGGAAGTCACAAAATTAGTTTTGTTAATTTCAATGAAGAAAAAGTTCTAGTTTCATCCTGTAGATTGTATGTTTCATTTCATTCAACGGATTTTCTTAGAGTGAAGAAAAATTTAATTCGCTAGTATCACTGCCAGGCCTGAAGTGTAATACAAAAGTCATAGGCCTGAGGGTTGAGTGAGATTTTAATTTTGAATCAGATGCACAGATATGAGTCATCTAGTCCAGGGATCCTCAACCGGAGGGGGGGGGGGGGGGGGGGGAGTATCATTACCCCTTGGGGGTATGGGAACCAATTTTAATGCCAGGGGTATGGGAACCAAATGTTAATGCTAGGGGTATGGGAACCAAAAGTTAATGCTAGGGGTATGGGACCTGATGGCTGGGTACTGATATTTATTTAATTTAATGTATCACCAGTCAAGTAAAGGGAGTGTAAGACCGTATTCCACAATCCATTGGGAGGTCTGGCGTCATCAAAAGGTTAAGAACTCCTGGCAGGCTTGATTTAGCACCTAGTCCACCTGTGCATTAGATTAACGTTAAGATAGTGTATTTATCTGTGAACTTTCTTGTGTGTAGATTCAAGATCCCATGATTTATTGTAGAAGTTTTCTTACCAAAATGTCAGATTCCAAGAGAAGCAATAGATGTCAAACTCTGAATGGAGAATAAATCCAACGCGCTATACGTGAATGTTGCAATATTACTTCAAATTATGTTTGTCTGAACTTTCTCTTTCAAAATTTAGCAACTCGCCTATGTCACGACTTCTCAATGTCTTATTTTCTTCCCTGCAGTATTGTGCAGAGCTCGGCTACGATATGATGTCACCAGGACCCAGTGTGAGGAGAAGAAAACAGCTGCGACATCGCAACCGTCAGCCAAGGACAACAGCTGAGGGTGCTAAGGCAGCCCTTCAGTTGATGACAGAGGTAAGGTCAACAGTTGCTATGTAAATGAATAAATTTCATCGTCGTCACGGTATTCTTTGAAATTAGAAGTCAAAGGTTTTTATGGCCTTTTATGGCCTTTTCTTTCTTTTTCTTTTCCTTTTATTTCTTAATTTTTAAAGATTTGTTTTGAGTTTAGATTGGTAGCATACTTAGTTAAACAATTCCGTAGATGACAGACTGTTTGTCCATTGTAATTATACTGTCTAGGTGTTTATATCAACATTTATTTATTTAGTTATTAAAAAATTAAATTAAAAAAAAAAATTAAAAAAAAATTATTTTTAAGAATTCTCATGTGTTTATTTATTTGTTTACTTATTAAATTTTTTTAAATTTATTCATTTATTTATTTATTTATTTGTTTATTTATTTATTTATTTATTTATTTATTTATTTATTTATTTATTTATTTATTTATTTATTATGCATTTATTTATTCATCAAGGAATTAATCAATTAGAATCAATTATTTATTTGTTCATTATTTTTAATTATCTTTCAATTCCACTATCCATTCATTCCTTCATCCCTCTATCAATCCTTCCATCCACCTATCAAATCTATATATTATCTATCTGTGTTCCTCTCTATTTTTCTCTATGTAAAACTCTATACACTCTCACAGTGTTTATCTATTATTAACAAGATTGTGTGAAAACGTCTGTGCTTCCAAAGTTGTCACAATTTCTTGTTGAAATGGACTTTTCCTTTGCACTGTCTTTTGGGAAGTTTAAGGAGTCAATTTCAATTGTCGTGCACTAATCGTAGATCCCAAAGAAGGGGCTAGCACAGTGCCTCAAGACAGTTCAGGCACAACGTCGAATTCCTGTCGCAAATCATCCTCTTAGTTGTGGCCGGCAAAACTCATTAATTACCCATGTGCGCTCACCTGTCAGGGGTCAAAGCATGGTCAGCTGGATTCTTGGGTAGCTGATCGCTCCATTGAGATTTTTGTAAAAAATTACACTATTTTCTCTCGCTATAACAGCGTTTCTCTCATACCGATTGTCTCAGTCTTTGTTTCTATCATAGTATCAACGCCTTGTCTGTTCTCTGTGAAAGTATCATTTCTCTTGGATTTGTAACTTTTCTAAAAAAGCACTTTTAATATGTATGTATATTTCTCGTTTTTTTTGCTTTGGTCATTATATTTGATCTAATTGCCAAAAAACTATACAAACATAATTAACGAAAATGAGTTTATTTCAAAGATTTGTTATCGCATTTCACTCCGTAGAAGAATATAATTTGCGGTCACAAACCATTACAAAGTTATAACGTTCTTCCTCCACCCACTCCCTTTTTTGCCTAAGTTAAGTACACATGCAATGTGTTTCCCTTGAGTAAATCATTTTTAATTGATTTTCCTTTATCCAATCGATTTTTACTGACCCCTCTTATTTTTTCAAATAAATGTAATATGGATCCTACCCTAGAGAATCATCATTTTGCCGTCGGTGAATTTTGCCGCATATGTGGAAAGAAAAACTTAACACATAAAGAAAAACAGGCAAAGAGAAAGCCACTGATGTGTGATAAAATGTGAGACAGCAGTACATTCCATGGACAACAAAATTACATGTCAGACAGACACTCATCTCACAGAGCTCGGGCAGATATTAAAACAGTATGGCAGTTGTTGGAAACAAGCACACGAAACACAAACACAGCTTGACCTCTATCAGACTTGCCTTCTTTTAGTGACAATGACATTGAAGTACGGGACACTGAGCATAAATTATCACAAATAACACATGAAAAACTCACACATAGATCGGGTCCCATTGCATCACCCTTAGATAAAGTTCTCACCAAACAGAGAATCACACCACATGCATACAACAGTCGATCTTTTATTGGCAACAACTGTCATAAATGCTTACAAGAAAAGGTTTATGCAGACCTTACGCAAACAATCATCTCACAGACAATGGCATTCACACATTGCCCAATAGTTATTGATGAAGCACACAGGATAATGTTAGTTTTCGACAATATCAACAAAGCATTTAGTAAAGCCCACAAAGCAATCTCACACACGAAGACAATTAATGAAAATTCAATTAATGACATTCAACAGGATATAGACACATACATAAGCATGTATAGATAAACAAAGCTTTCCAAACAAAACAATCATGAAACAGCATATTTTAGAGCACCATTGCACCCCACATATACGACAGTACAAATTTGGGCTGGGTTGTTCGGTGAACAGGGAACGGAAAGCTGTTACCAGTTAATTGCAAGGATAGAAAGACGAGCATGAAGCATTATAAACTCATAAATGAGAATGAAGTTCATAATGAATGCACAGCTATTAGAAAACAGCCCCCTGGTGCACGCACGCAGACCGACCTGCAAGTAACATTAAATGTACATAATGATACATATCTTATTTCATTGTGTTAAAGAGTTATTCCTTCAATGATATTGTTTGTTTCCGTTAGTCTCATTATTGGAGTATGACAAAATCGATATTGTTCTGTTCATCGTGATGAATGCAAACTATCTTTTAGTATGTACGTACATGTATGTATTGTCCTTATTTTGTGAAAGTTTGATGGCATTCACTTGTACAGATTTTGTGTTAAAAGCGTTTTATTTAATACCTTTTGTCTGTTATTGTACTTAAACGATGGACCTAATTGAGGCCTTGATTGTGTGGAAACAAAAACTTCTTGATAAGTTTCTTTCATCAGTCTATCGCAACACTCTCTTTAAAGTTGAAGCTTTTCCATTTGTAGTTGATGGCTATCTTAGCCAGATACAAGCTGATGAACTGGACCTATAAATTACCGTTAAGTGCGGCAAAGCTAGCAGGGAGGCGAACACTACCTGGCGGCCCTTTGCTGACCTCGGTCAGCATGACCAGGTGCACCGCACGGCCAACTAAGAGGGACGAGTTTTGGTACACATGATGTTGCATGGAAATAGTTGAATAGACAGCTTGTGTGGCAGCTTGTGTGTTCAGTTGTGTCTCTTCATTTATATCATTCAGACTTTCTTTCGTTGGTGATTCTCGAGCACTGCTGGTAGTTTTTACTTCTTCACTTTCAGCATTTCACATGTCATATTATGGTAGATGGATTAAATTACAATCAAGCAAACAAACAAACAAACAGACGAACCCTCCTACTTCAACTTGAGATCACCACGTATAATAGACTAGGTAAATTTCAACAAAAGTTATGTACCTCCCCCTCTTCTCCCCTTCTAAGGGCAGTCAGTGTGTTTTGTTATGGCATGTTGATTTCCACCCTTTCTGTTTGCAATTCATTCCAGGGCGTGAAAGAATCGGCCTCTAATCTCTCAGCCATCGTCAGTGAGGAGAGGGCTCACAAAGGGTATGTTGGTTTGGTGGGCGGCACCCTGAGGAATGCCACCCCAGAATGCATCTTCAAGCCCCTGGCTCTGCTTGCCGAGGCTGGCGGCAATATTGTTCAGGGCGCGCGCAATCAGGTCGACCCGAGCGTGATGCGGGAAGAAGAAGACCGGTGGAAACAAGCATAGATGACGAGGGACGATGTTTTTTGTTGTTGTAAGAGACGAGGATTAATTCTTTGGTTGTTTTTTTAAATTTATTATTTGTGTGTCTTTTTGTTTTTCTTTTAAATTTTGTCTTTGATATGACCAGTTGGATAAATGTAATAGTATGTCATAGCTGCCAACCACAAAGTACAAAAAAACGTACTTTGTAAAAAAAAACTCTGCGTTAATGGCAGAGACTCAGAGGGATTGTGGTGAAAGTCTGGGGAGTCTTTCTGAATTTGCAAAACTACCGTCATACTTTACCAGAAAGGGCCGGTTTGTGGACCTTTCTATATTATTTTTAACTTTTTACTTACCAGAACAATGATAATTTAAGTTATTAATGTTTTCTGGAATGTTACAGACAATCGTGCAAGTCTGAATTTGTTTGCGCTGTCTGTTTTTCGATTTGAAAAGGTTGGCAGCTAGGACATGTTTTTTTTTTTTTTTTTAATGCAGATTTTTCTGTTCTTTTTCTTTTCTACAGAATTAACGATAATTTTAAAATATCTATTCAGTTACATGGGAATACATTGTACATGTAGTTTGTAATTGATTGATATTCCTAGAAAGTTTTTAACATGTCGTCATATTGATTTGTTATCTGTATAATGGACAATCTAATGAATTTTTTTACAAAAGATTTTGATCAGTAAAAATTGTAATCTATAAATCATATTTTCAAAGTAACTTGACATTTTCTCAAAACCTGACAATGGCTTTGCTCAAAGATTTGTATGCCCTATTAAAGATCGTTAGACTATAGCATTAAATAAATATTTTTTTAAAAGGAAAATAAGAATAAGGAAGAAATGTACCAGAGATTTATTTAACTATTTTTGATGGTTAAATTATATGAGTTGTGATCTTGGGGAAAAATAAATGTTGAAAATGATTGACAGCTCAATTGATAATATCAGATGCTGTCGAAGAGATAGGAACAGAAGAAAGAAGAAATAGACTTATGATTTAATGGAACAATTAATTACTCATCTACTTATCCTCGTGGTGCTTGGGCAGCACATAGTGCCGAAATGAAACAATTATTTACTACCTAAAGGGAATTTGAAAGTGTCATGAGATTCTGAAATATTTTCTGACTTTAGTATATCATTACCCAGTTTATTAATGCAAGATTCAGATTCACGATCGGAGCCAGACTGTATTCAGCCTTTCTACAAACCTGCTGTGGCACTTAAGTTGAAATTAAATCTCATCCCTTCTACTTCCTGAATATAGATGAAGATATTCAAAAGTAGATAGATTTTTGTTTCTTCTTTCCAACGATATCCCATATTACCTCTGATATAAATCAAAAGGAAATGGTATTCTCTTGGTACTAGCAGAGCCAATCTAAATAATGATAATAATAATAATTATAGTGTACATTTCTATTGTGCACTCATCCCTACAAGGGTGCTCTAGTTGTATTACATATTTTAAGAAAGATATATATTATATATGATACACAATATGAATTTCATACATCAAGCTACATGAATGCAGCTTAAAATTGTGTGCAATTTATGACAAGAAAATCGACAATGCAAACAAGAAGAATAAAGGTGTTTAAAAGTAAAAACTATCCTGAATTCATATTCTACAAACAGACAGACAGACACGCACACACACACAAAAACTTCTACACACACAGGATGAATACAGCCCTGATAAAATTATGCAATTTTTCATTTAAGAAAGTGAGCTTTTGTAAGCTAGTTAAAAAGATATGAAGTGTCCAGTTCTCATTGTCCATGACCTTCAAACATTGATGGTCCATTTGATCAAGTATAAGCAAGTACCAATTTGTGCATGTCCATTCTCATCACTTTGGCAAATGGGAATCTCGTTACCTATAATTGCACTGTGAAATATAAAGCTCTTTTTGTTTTTTTCTTTCCCGTGAAATCAATACATTAAATATCATGAATTTCTTGACAAAAATGTTTTTGCCAAAGCATATAATGCAGAGTTACTTTACTTGTTATGTATTTGAAGACTAAAGGGGAAAACAATCGCAGACATAAAAATGTAAAGAATATTTCACAGTCAGTATTTCATATTAAAACAAAAATCTCATTATTCATCTCAGCAACTCATTATCTTAGACTTGTAAGACTGTGATAAAATTTGAATTTCAAATTTTGGCTTTATGTGGCCGATCTTAACTGTTAGATTGCCAATGGCTGATCTTAACTCTTAGACTGCCAATGGCCGATCTATATGTGCTTCCACTAGGTCGTTCTATGCCTAATGTCGTTATACCGGTTGTGGGTGTTTCCTCACAATTTTTGTTTAGTAGGCTAATACTGCTAATACTAACACATCCGCGTTTCGCATAGAACAACCTAGCGGAAGAACTGACAGATTAGCGGTTGGCACTCAATGTTTAGCAATGTGAAATGTATCATTCTTGCAGGGGATGGAATTAATCAGGCATGGAGCAATAACTTTTTTTCGCACTCAAAGAGTTAATGAAGAGTTTTATTGCATAAAAGGTGTAACCCTCAAAACAGGATTTTGTATTTATGTTTGTGTTTTTCCCCCTTGGTCTTACTGTCTATGATGTCAGCCAGATTCACATGCTGTCTGCATTTGGTCTTTATTGTCCATGGAGACACTTGATAACTCTATGTCAAGTTTGGCAAATATTCACGATTGCGCCAAAATTTCATTCTTTTGTAAGAGAATGATATATGGTTCTTAAATTGAATAAAATTTTATTTCATTTTATCGTTACATTTGTCTAGTACAATTGATGTTTTGCCTTTCAATATTGCCTTTTGAAAAACTCTTGAAACGTTTTCATGTCTGCAAATGTACTTGAGAGAGAAGGATGTATATATAATATGCAGAGAGCAGCTAGCAAGGAGGAGAAGGTAACGAAACATTTTGATGCTAGTCCTGTTTGCGCTTCTTCGTTGATTTGTGAGAGAAAATAAGATAACCAACATTGCCGCATCCTTGTAAATATCCACCTAAATGAGTGAGTTTGGTGATTCATATAATTATAATTTTGCAATATCAGTATACATGGTGTAATGTTTTGCTTTGCTTTTGTACTAAATGCCTTAATAAGTGTATCGCTATGCCCGGCAATATGGATGATAATGGAACGGAGTGATTAGTTTGTTTGCTCTATTACTGTAGGCAGTGAGTTTTATTTAAATAATCATGTGAATTTTTCAATTCCTTTCAATGTAACAGAACTATAGCTCTGCGGTGGGCTGTTGCGTCCGCTAGGCATTTCTGTCAGCGGTCACCAACATAACGAGACAAAGTGAGGGTTACGTTTAATATATCCAAGACGAAAAGGTGATGACTTTTATCATGAATTCCTTGCACTGAAACAGGTGTATGTCTTAAAACTTTTTTTTTCATGGCTAATTTAAAACATGAAAGTATAGTGTGGAACTCCTTCTTGGAAATTTCAAATTTCCGTATACGGCACCAATTTGAAGTTTCCATTTCACACATATTTTAATCAG
>JAXRKP010000152.1:0-5000 GCA_037039925.1 Doris montereyensis | reverse complement strand
TCTCTCTCTCTCTCTCTCTCTCTCTCTCTCTCTCTCTGAGTCTCTTTCCTTTCCTCCAATCTATCTATCTATCTATCTAAATAATTAATTAACACTGTGAGTTTTTAGTACCATCATTGTGTCAGGATACACAGTACAGGGCATGCGTCTTTATTAACTGTGAAGCAATCTACTACTACTGCTACTAAAAGGAGAGTGAAAAAAAGAAGAAAAATAACTCTGGCAACTAACTGCTATTGCATGACCTTTATAGGCCATCATGAACATGTTCTAATTTTGATTTGACTTTTTTTTTTAAAGTAGTGGTAAATGTAAAAAATCTCATCTGATTGAATAAAATGTAGTTTTATCAGTGATGTGCAGAGTGTGTAATATACTGATTTAAATACCTCACTTCATGGTATCAAAGGAAAATTACAACTACGAGTTAACAGTAACCATGATGTAAGCATGTGTAATAAACATCAGTTTTGGCCATGATGTCATCTAGATAATCATGTGTAATCAACATCACTTTTGACCATGATGTTCTTTAGATAATCATGTGTAATAAACACTACTTTTGACCGTGATGTCCTCTAGATGATCATGTGTAATCAACATCGTATTTGACCATGATGTCCTTTAGGTAATCATGTGTAATCAACATCACTTAAGACCATGATGTCATCACATTGCTCATATGAAATCAACCTCTAGATCATCATGTGTAATCAATATCACTTTTGACCACGACGTTCTCTAGATAATCAATTTTAATCAACATCACTTTGATCATGGTGTCCTCTATGATGTCCTCTAGGTACTCACATGTAATAAACATCACTTTGACCATGGTGTCCTCTAGGTACTCATATGTAATAAACATCATTTTTGACCATGATGTCCTCTATGTACTCATATGTAATGAACATCACTTTTGACCATGATGTCCTCTAGGTACTCATATGTAATGAACATCACTTTTGACAATGAAATCCTCTAGGTACTCATATGTAATGAACATCACTTTTGACCATGATGTCCTCTACATAATTATGTGTCATCAACATCACTTCTGACCAGGATGCCCTTCTAGGCAATGCTGTGTAATCAACACCACGTTTGACCATGGTGTCCTCTAGTTATTCATTTGTAATGATCATCAATTTTGTCCAAGGTGTCCTCTAGTTATTCATTTGTAATGATCATCAATTTTGACCATGATGTCCTCTAGGTATTCATTTGTAATGATCATCACTTTTGACCATGATGTCCTCTAGTTATTCATTTGTAATGATCATCAATTTTGACCATGATGTCCTCTAGGTATTCATTTGTAATGATCATCACTTTTGACCATGGTGTCCTCTACGTATTCTTTTGTAATGATCATCTCTTTTGTCCAAGGTGTCCTCTAGGTATTCATTTGTAATGATACTCTTTTTTTGACCATGATGTCCTCTAGGTATCCATTTGTAATGATCACCACTTTTGACCATGGTGTCCTCTAGATATTCACTTGTAATGATCATCTTTTGACTATGATATCCTCTAAAATATTCATTTATAATGATCATCACTTTTGACCATGATGTCCTCTAGGTATTCATTTGTAATGATCATCTCTTTGACCATGATGTCCTCTAGGTATTCATTTGTAATGATCATCACTTTTGACCATGATGTCCTCTAGGTATTCATTTGTAATGATCATCACTTTTGATCATGATGTCCTCTAGGTATTCATTTGTAATGATCATCACTTTTGACCATGATGTCCTCTAGGTATTCATTTGTAATGATCATCTCTTTTGACCATGATGTCCTCTAGGTATTTTTTTGTAATGATCATCTCTTTTGACCATGATGTCCTCTAGGTATTCATTTGTAATGATCATCTCTTTTGACCATGATGTCCTCTAGGTATTTTTTTGTAATGATCATCTCTTTTGACCATGATGTCCTCTAGGTATTTTTTTGTAATGATCATCACTTTTTGACCATGTTGTCCTCTAGGTATTCATTTGTAATGATCATCAATTTTGACCATGATGTCCTCTAGGTATCCTTTTGTCATGAACATCACTTCTGACCAGGATGCCACTCTAGGCAATTCCACTTAATCAATATCACTTCTAATCATGATGTTCTCTAGATAACCTTGTGTAATCAACACCACTTTTGACCCTGATGTCCTCTAGACAATCATGTGTAATCAACACCGCTTTTGACCCTGATGTCCTCTAGACAATCATGTTTAATCAACATCGTATTTGACCGTGATGCCGTTTAGGTAATCATGTGTAATCAACACCACTTTTGACCCTGATGTCCTCTAGATGATCATGTGTAATCAACACCACTTTTGACCGTGATGTCTTCTAGATAATCATGTTTAATCAACACCGTATTTGACCATGATGTCCTGTAGATAATATTGTGTAATCAACATCACTTTTAACCATGGTATTCTCTAGATAATCATGTATTAAAATCATTCTTAACCATGATTTCCTCTAGATGTCATAATAATATGTAGTCAACACCACATCTACATGTAATTAAGATTTCATCTAGATCATATGTAATCACCATCTTATTTGACCATGATGTCATCCAGATAGTCATGTTTAATCGATGTCATTTTGAATCATGATATCCTCAAGATAATGATGTGAAATTAATATTACATTTGACCATGATGTCATCTAGATAATCATGTGTTATTAATATCATATTGAACCACGATTTTGTCTAGATGATCATTTGTTATTAATACCGCTCTTAACCATGATATATATTTATATGACTGGGGGAAAAAGAATAATTAGAACTTCTTTGAACAAGAGGCAAAAAGCGATATTAGCACAAGAGGGATTGCACTTTTAGAAAGGCTCTGTGGTGCTACTGTTAGGGTTGTGAGTTTGCAATTGCGGCCGGCCGACGACCCTTGTTCAAAACCCTGGTTGGCCCAAGCCTTTTCAGCACGTCATCCTTTTAGGAAAGGAACTTTACTATAAGATAATATAAGATGTCTTTATTTGTCCAAAAGGAAATTTGCTATACTTAAAACGAAACAGAAAAAGTTTTAACAACTGGGCCACAGGTATAAACATCAGCAACAACTTCATCAGAACCTCGAATGGCACAGAAAATCGAGATCCATGATCGCCAATACATGCCTCAGACTCGGTACATGATGATGAAGATGATGAAGAAGAAGAAGAAGAAGAAGAAGAAGAAGAAGAAGAAGAAGAAGAAGAAGAAGAAGAAGAAGAAGAAGAAGAAGAAGAAGAAGAAGAAGAAGAAGAAGAAGAAGAAGAAGAAGAAGGAAGAAGAAGAAGAAGAAGAAGAAGGAGAAGGAGAAGAGAAGGAGAAGAAGAAGAAGGAGGAGGATGAGAAGGAGAATAAGAATAAGAATACTTCACTACGCTTTCCTCATTTGAATCAGCTATAGGCAGAGGAGGATTTTGTCAGTGTTAGTATGAGATACATTAGGGAGACAATAATAATAATAGTAGTAGTAGTAGTAGTAGTAGTAGTAGTAGTGGTAGTAGTAGTAGTGCAGCAGCTGCAGCAGTAGTTGTTGTTGTAGTAGCAGCAGCAGCAGCAGCAGTAGCAGTAGCAGCAGTGGTAGTGGTAGTAGTAGTAGAAGAAGTAGTAGTAGTTGTAGCAACAGCAGCAGTAGTAAATGGCTTGTATATTGTGTAATATTAATCATGTGTAGTTGGAGTGAAATAGTAACAGCAGCAGCAGCAGCAGCAGTATTAGTAGTAGTAGTAGTAGTAGTAGTATTAGTAGTAGTAGTAGTAGTAATAATAATAGTAATGTGTAGTAGTAGTAGTAGTATTATTGATAATAATGTGGTAGTAGTGTGTGGTAGTAGTAGTAGTAGTAAGTAGTAGTAGTAGTAGTAGTAATGTAGTAGTAGTAGTAGTAGTAGTAGTAACAGCGGTAATATAGTAGTAGTAATAGTAACAGCAGTAATGATGATAGTAGTAGTAGTTGTAGATTATAAAAAAGATAGATGCTTACTAAAATAAACAACTACAATTAAATTCAAGAGTATTGCTCGTATTAATATTATACAATACAATCACCCTGAGTGTTTGACTTTATGTGAATACACAATTGTTGTATTACTATGTCATATGTCTTTTACTTGCCCACGCTTCCGTCACAGCTATTATCATCTGGCTAATTGTGAATGTAACATCCGCAGTGGCCGAGTGTTGGGCAAGAATCTGGTCCCAGGTTCGGATCTTAGCAAAGCTAGTTTCGGTGTTGTGTTTTGCGGGGAAGATCCTTAGCACGTATTTTCCCCCCACGACCCAGGTGCAAATGTGTACAAGTACCAGCATGGCAGTTAAAACCTTCATCAGACTACGTCCTGTGTCAGGAGGTGATTATTATCACCTGTTCTGCTTCACGCTAGAAACCGGGATAGCTCGGCGGCTATGAGTCGTAACGGCCTTAAATGAACATTATTTTACTTACACAATTGTATGCCTTTCTTGCACTAAAAAGCGTCTCATTCATTTGCGTGTAAGTTTAAGACATTATTTAATGCTTTGGTCAATGTTAATCTGGTGATAATGTATTTTGTTAACTACCCTATCTTGATATTTTGAAGTACACATATATTGTCTGTTTGTTTATTTGTTGTTGTTTTGGGTTTCTTATTGGTGGCTTGTTTTGTTTTTTTATTTTTTCTATTTATTGAACATGCTCTTTAACATTTTCTTTAAATCTTCGTAGACATAATTAAACATAATATATAAGTATTATGGGACATGCTTCCTTGTATTGGAGATAAAGACAAACGGTGAGGCAAGGGGCATGTCGAAAGTGAAGGTAATGACATAAGATAATATTTCAAAGCCCCATACAAACAAAGACTGAGACAAATACAAGGAATAGACAGAACAGAATCCTGGCCACCATGGGGATTGAATCCGCTCGTAGTTAGCTCGGTTGGCAGCACGCTTTTCATGGCGAAGCGATGGGTGCCGACGCAG
>JAXRKP010001519.1:7500-105000 GCA_037039925.1 Doris montereyensis | reverse complement strand
GCCCTGTCACTAGTGTCACGTGCGTCTACAGCTGGTATCACCTGTTGTACTATTTATAGAGTTCACATCTGAAGGTTAAATGAAATGCAATTCACTAATTCGGTAATACTTAAACTGAATCAAATAGATATATACCAGGTGGACGAAAACAACAACAATGTCTCCAACTTTGAAGACTAATAAACTTTGCAATCATTTATTTAATTTCAATTTCCTTCGGCAGTCTGATTCTGATACTTTTATTAGTGGGATCGGGTTCTTGAGATATAGCAAGTTTTTCCACCTGTCTAACAATATTGTCTGTCCTTGCAGTCTTTGACCGACCACTATCGCTTTGTCTTTCCGATTATCCAGTTTTCATAATTTTTTTCTCATTAAATCATTTATCTCATTAATCTGTTCATGGAATCTTTAACCAATTGCTTATTGGGAAACTCTTTCACTGTTCGTTTTCCTCGCCACCACCCCCCCCTAAAAAGTATCTCAATATCTGCAGTGTCTGTCCACCATCACGAAGACCACAGTAAATCTTGACCTAGATTATGAACGCTGCTGATTTCTATTAGTATTAGACCTGCATCTGAATGTAAATCTAAATCTAGATGTAGAAAAGCCTTGAAATAGATTTTAAGTTTACCCCCACCTGCCCAAGTAAAAGTTACGTGAGAATAACTAAAACATTTTTTACAGTCAATATTATCAATGCTGTGTACTTTTTTATATAATGGAATTTAATCTCCCTATTTTTCTTCGGTATTTCAAAGATGGAATTTTCAACAATTGTAATCCGTCACCGCAAGGTTAACGCGTTCTAACATTGATATCAATATAGTGACACATCCGTGGGATCAGAATTTTAAACAATGCACCTCTCTTACTAGTCTTACTCAATAAAAACAAAAGAAAAGAATCTGATAACTCATTTTTATATAATCAACAGCTGTGTATCCACAAAAGAAAATTGACGAAAGATATATCATATAGATATATTGTTCAATATCTCATTTCTTCCCCGACAGGAAACATTCATTCTCTTGGATGTCATAGGCCATTCTGAAACGCAGTTCGAGCGATTCTTTCCACAGACCGACGATATTTACACTCAACTTCTGATATTTGGTAAGTTTATCAATTAACCCCACCCCCTCCCACTGATAATGCATTATATATATATATATATATATATATATATATATATATATATATATATATATATATATATATATATATATATATATATATATATATATATATATATATATATATATATATATATATATTTCAAGCGCATTCATTTAACATGACAACCAGCCAAATTATGTAACTGTAGCCTATTTCTTGTTCCTTGGGAAGATCAACAGGGCAAATGGGAGGAAGCTACAATGTTTAATATTAATATAATATTGTGTACAGCAGGTGAAAGACATGCTGCTAACAGAAATCAAATTGAATAATACAGTAGAATCCGCTTAATCGAAATCGTGCGGGAGCAGGCAACATATTTGGATTAACCGATGAATTGGATTAACCAAAAAATCTTTATTTAGTATTCACTGACGCGGTCGATTACTTTATCATAATATTATAATAGATTTAGTTTTTAAACCTTTGAACTGCAATTATATGGGCTGAGTGAACACAGTTACAAAATGTATTCCGTTCTGCCTTCACACTGACACAAATGTTCAGACTCCTCCCTCTCTCCTCCCTCCCTTTCTCACACACACACTTACACACACACACACACATACACACACACAATCCTTTTCGATGTTCGCTACACCATGGTCCTTCCGCCACGTCACTACGGCCGCTTCACTATATTATATTATAATAGTTAATAGAATAGACTTAGCTACCGTTACGTCACAACAGGTGACCGGTCCATCTTACACTTACACTTACACGGACCGACAATGTCTAATGTGTGAATTGTGTTACGTATAAAACTCTATTGCGTTAACTAGTGTAGCATCTATTCGTTTATTTTAATAGAAATAAACTAGGGGCATTTGTGGGGTAGGCCCCCTACGGTATTATTACTATTGTAAAGCTTCGCTTTGATTTATGACAGGATTTAATTCAATCAAATCTTTTTGAAACATTTTCTTTTTCTCAATTGACCGAAAAATTGGATTAAACGCGTCGCGATTTGGATAAATAATGAATTTAGGAAAATCCTAGGTTTTCAAATTGTGGAATAACTGGGAATTCAATAAAAACCGAATTTGAAAAAAGAGGATCCGATTGTAATTATTACTTAGTAATAGGTTCTACTTCGTCCTTTTTGTTTATGAAGAAGTACTTGAAAATATTGATAATCTTCTCTCTTTCCCATTTCAATGGACTCAGATAATAATAATATCACGAGGAGAATAACTGAACTTTTCGTTGAATTCTTTCTTCTCAGTGTCGATTCAGTTATTTCTATTTTAAGCAAACCATAATTTATTAAAACAGCGAAGTCGTTTTGTTTTTTTAGGGGGGAGGCTACATTATGATACAGTAGTGACACAATAAATTACACGTCTAGTCACAGTTCCAGGTTCTTGCAGCTCTTTGTATGGCTGTGAGTGTGAGAACTCAATATGTGGATGTCTCGAACAGTGTGCTTTTCTATAATATAGATCTAACCATATTTCAGTTCCCCATTATATTTCTCCCTTTCTTTACAGAGGTTTGTCTTGCTCTGAAAGGACAACTTTTTGAGGCCATTGCCTTTGACGCGTCCGTTTTTCCAAAATTCTGCAAGGCAGATTGATATCATTGATGACCACATTCCTTTCCAACAACGAGGTATGTGTTATAATTTATTCATTTACTTAGTTATTCATTCATTTTTAAAAATTTTATTTTTATTTTTTATTATTTATTGATGTATTTATTTATGTATTTATTTAGTTATGCATTCATTCATTCATGCATTAATTAATTAATTAACAATTAATTAAGGCATTTACTTATCAATTTATATATCTATTTATTTAAACATCTATTTATATGTTTATTTATCTTCGAACCTTGTTTTCCATCTATCTGTTATTATGAAAGAATTTAATTCCACAAATTCGACCATTTCCTTTTGTATTGTAGCCAACTTAAAACAAATCACTTTATTAATTATTAAATATCATCAGCAGTAATAATAGTAATATTCATTTTTATGTCAGTAGTATTGTAGCATTGCTTTATAACAGATGTAAGGTTACTACTTGACATGTATTAAACGCAGGATACACATATGTATGTATGTATATATGTAGTGTATGTGTGTGTATGTATGTTTGAATGTATGTATATATGTGTGTATGTATGTATGTATATATGTATGTATGTACATTTGTGTATGTTTGTATGTTTGAATGTATGCATATATGCATGTTTGAATGTATGTATGTATTTATGTATGTGTGCGTGTATGCATGAGTATGTATCTATGTATATATGTGTATGTATGTTTGAATGTATGTATGTATGTATTTATGTATGTATGTATATATGTATGCATGTGTATGTATGTATGTTTGAAGGTATGTATGTACGTATGTATACATGTGTGTTTGTATGTATGTATGAATGTATGTTTGAATGTATGTATGTATGTATGTATATGTGGGTATGTATGTGTGTATGTTTGAATGTATGTGTGTATGTGTGTATTTATTTATTTATATATATGTATGTGTGTATGTATATAAATATGTACAGTTGTATATGCGTGTGTATGTGGGTCGGAATGTATGTATGTATGTATGTATGTATGTATGTGTGTACGTATGTATATGTGTGCATTTATGTATGTTTGAAGTATGTATGTTATGTATGTGTATGTATGTGTATATGTAAGTATGTATGTATGTGTGTATGTATGTGTTGTATCTATGTATGTTTGAATGCATCTATGTATGTGTATGTATGTATGTATGTTTGAATGTATGTATGTATTGTATGTGTGTATGTGTGTATTTATGTATGTATGCATGTATATGTGTATGTGTATATTAGTATATGTTTGAATGTATGTATGTATGTCATGTATGTATATATTATGTATGTATGTATGTGTGTATGTATGAATGTATGTATGTTATGTATGTATGTATGTATGTATATACACCACAATACGGAGAGTGCACAATGCCATCAATAGGAAGATCGACAACAAGTAATGTATCATGCTCGTTTTGTTAGATATGAGCGCAGCATTTGATAATATCGACCATGGAATCTTGCTATCACGATCGCAACACAAATTTGGAATCAACGAGACTGCCCTGAATGGTTCGATACCTACCTTCAGGAGAGAACACAATCGGTATTGGTTGATTTTTCGAGATCATCGCCTTTAAAACTACAACATGGTGTTCCCAAGGGTTTATCATAGGACCAGTTCTCTTTACTCTATACACCACTCCATTAGCTGACATAATTGAGAGGCATAACATCAAATATCATCTATATGCAGACGACACTCAACTATACATACCCCTGAGCACCAGCAATTCTGCAGCATCAATTCAGACACTTCAGGATTGCACCACATATATACAGACTTGGATGACAGTAATTGACAGAAAATTGGACTTAAATTAAATGGAGATAAAAGAGATATAATTGTTTTTGGAAAGCGTACATCGCTCAAAACTATTAATGCATGCAATGTAAATATTTGTAATTCACTATTGAAATTTCCAATGCTGTCGTTAAGAATGTGGCTTTCTTCTTGATCCTCACCTCACAATGGAGAGAAGCAAATTAATAAAATATGTCAAACATTTATGTTTCGTCTTAAGAATATTAGCAGAATCAGATATTTTATTGATGAGGATACAACTAAACTTTTGATAAATGCTTTTGTAACTAGTAGATCGGATTACTGCAACTCCTCTTGTCTGGTATGTCTAAAAAAACATCAATCTATTCTTAACTTCAAAAGATACAAAATTATGCAGCCAGATCATTGCTCTTACTTAAAAAGAAATCTGATCACGTTACCAGTGTACTTAAAGACCTCCATTGGTTGCCAGTCAGAGAGAGAATTGACTTTAAGGTCATTTGCATGACTTATAAATGTTTAAATAATCTAGCTCCCCCTATCTAAATGAGCTTTTTACCCCTATTTTAAATCTAGTCTTGAGGTCTAATAATAGTAACTATTTTTGTATACCCTGTACACCGACTCGTTTTGGTGAGAAAGCATTTTGTGTGTGTGCACCTCAACTGTGGAATGGTCTGGATGAATGTTGTAGGAACTCTGTATCTCTTGAATCGTTAAGGAAGTCTCTTACAACCCACCTTTTTGAAAGGGCATATAATCCTTAGTGTCTTTTTAAGCCTTTAATCATCGTTGTTTGTGTGTGTGTGTGTGTGTGTGTCTCTCTCTCTCTCTCTCTCTCTCTCTCTCTCTCTCTCTCTCTCTCTCTCTCTCTCTCTCTCTCTCTCTCTCTTCTCCCTCCCCCCTCCATCCCCGCTCTACTCTCTCTTTCCCCCTCCCCTCTCTCTCTCTCTCTCTCTCTCTCTCTCTCTCTCTCTCTCTCTCTCTCTCTCTCTCTCTCTAATATATGTTATTGTCTGTCTGTCTCTCTGATTTATGTGTTTTTCTTGTTCTTCTTCATCAACCAGGGGTCAATGTGATGCATCTCGTCAGCTTCCCGTTCCCGCCCATATGGCACACGCTGGAAGATAACTTCAACAACTTGGATTTTACCATCATCGAGGACTTGAACAGAATATTGAGGGTTTATCTGGCGAATTATTACCTGACGAATGCCTTCGTGCCTCTTAATGGTTAATTGTTTACATTGGCCCCGTTCAGCAGACGAGGCTTATTTTTTTTAGGTGAATAAATTCGTTCACACACTTATTTTTATATACACATGTATATATATATATATATATATATATATATATATATATATATATATATATATATATATATATATATATATATATATATATATATATATATCTACACATAATATACAACGTGCACCCATTTCTGTAAAAGTATGATACACGTATTTACTTATTCACAATACATACATACATAAATACATACATACATACATGCATGCACACATACATACATAAATACACACACATACATACATAATACATACCTGCATGCATGCATGCATACCGGTACGTACATAAATAGACACACACACACATACATACATACATACATACATACATACATACATACATACATACATACATACATACATACATACATACACACATACACACATACATACATGCATGCATGCATGCACACATATATACACATAGACATATTTACAGACATTAAGACATAGATTTACATACATGCATGCATACATACATATATAATTTGAATGAAATGTACATATTTGTGAAGCCTATCTTACTGAGAAACTAACAGTAGATAGAATATGTGAAAGTAACATAATTAATTCTGAAAAGTAGGCCTTTTTGGGGGAGTAGCTTTGATAATATATGCACGAAAGAGACACCATCTGGATATCTTTAATATTAATAATATCAATAAATATAAATTTATATCATTTCCCGTGCTGGTCCTGAAGAAAGCTAGAGTAGAACTAAAACAAAAACAAATATATCTACCGTATTGTCTTCACATGATGTTTTCTTTGTGAAGGCAGTAGATATATCCCTCACGCCCACTCCACCCTCACTTGACTCAGGTGTGAATGTGTACACGTAGTATAAGTATAAGTATTCCGTAGCAAATAACGGTGGTATTTGCGACATCAGCCAATGATAAGATTACTTACTACACATCAACGTACTTTTCATACTCATAAATTAAAAGCCACTGATGTATTAGTTACACTGTGTATAGACACCCGCCAACCGAAATCACTGAACCCCTCTCACCTGTCCCCTGTTCCCGCCCCTACCCCACCACCACCCCACCCCCACAAAAGAAGACAACAAATCAACAATAAACAATTAACCTTCAAAAATTAAATCTCTTGTACGGAACAGTAAAGACAAACAGTGAAGCACCGGTATAGCTGATCTAATACTATTTAAAGACTATTAGTAATAGTATTTAAATATAATAATAATAGTAATAATAATAATAATAATAATACGTTGAAAGGCGAAGAATGTTTAAGCTGTAGTTGTAGCGAAACCGCAGTGTTGTGAGTTTGTAATGTAACGACGGCGACACTGGTTCAAAATCCACCCATGGCTGACCCAGGTTTTTGTTTGTTCCCCACAACATTGTACTCTTAGAAAAGTGTACTTTACTCTGCTTTCCTCACTTGACTCAATATAGGTAGAGAAAGATCTTGTTACAGGAGTAGCACAAAGCGCCTAACAGGCGGCTGTACTGTATGCTCCCGGGTGTTGATAAGGACTTTGAATGAAATTGAAATGGCCTGCTGGGGGATAAACGATGTACAGTCGATGAGTCAGCGCATGTGCGAGGATACCGACTATAAATCCATCGTTATCCTTTGTTTAAATCTTTTATTTATTTCCTTTGTGTTCCAAATCCAATGTTTTGAGATCGATTATATGAGACTGTATTCGTCACCATGGAGCATGGCGCTAAATTTAATGATATTGGTAATAGATTTACTAGGTTGTGAGCAAAACTGTGTCCATTTTTTTTACCTATCATACACTACAGGTCTACTCATCTATAATTATAATGCTCTTACCACTCTTAGTTTTAGTTTTCCCTGCTTGACATACTGTTGTTTTACTAAACTCCTTATCTAATTTGGGTTTTTGAAGACCTTTTCGTCACTTTTATGCAAATACCAAATGAAGGAACTTGATACGACAAAAATAAACCATTTCGCCTCATGTAAACAACTTGTTCCAGATGGAGTCGGTTCGAATCCTGTTTTATTTCATTCCATTCATCACACCCCCCCCCCCCCCCCATTGTTATGTATGTATGTGTTTTTGTGTGTGTATGTGCGTTTCTGTGTGTTTGTATGTGTGTGTATAGTTTTGCATTGACACACTAGGGACATGTGCCTGACTGTGTTAATTGTTACTGATGTTCCCATAAGGTCACGTTTACTTTGTTATATATGTTATTTTGATTGTTATTGTTATTGGGCTTTTTGTGAGAAATTCAATACAGGAACGATTTTGGTTGACCCATTATAATGATTTGTAAATTACGGAACAACTGTCTGATGCTTGGTAGTTTGATGATCCGTCCGCAAGCGAACCCGGAGACATATAGTTAAGATGTAAACCATGCAAGGTGTTAAGATGAAACTTGCTACACACTTTTAATTTAAGAGCCATGCGGAAAGATTGCCAGAAAATGTGACGTTGAACTGGCAATCTGAACGGGATATTTACAAAGAATGCTTGAAATTGCGTCCTCGTAAAACGCGATTTTGAGCAAGAATCGAAAAGTGCCGGAGAAACTTGTGACGATACGACTACGATTACTACGACCCAATATGACCCAAAGGAAGTTGCTGTATCTCGTCTGAAATTATGGTTTTCAATTTTGTTACGTTTATGAACTTACATGTACCAGTGACCAGTAGATTATAAAAAATATCTTTTACTTTTAAGCATCTCCAAAGGTAGGAATTAAGGGGCTTGAGATCAGGACTGTGGGAAGTCCAGTTGTTTGGCATGAAGCGGCTGATCGCTCTCTCGGGGGAATAACATGTGACTTGTGAGTGTGATTACGGTGAACCACATTATATAACCGTCTTACACTTACACACATTGATGTGTGTGGCGTGACAGTGACACCATCTAGTTGAAACAGCTGATGTCCCCCCATCTTAACTTTCTTCTTTTTCAGGCGAGCCAAAACTTTTTCAAGAACATGAATGTATCTTTCAGATGTCACCGTTCGTGGCAGTACTCCCCTTTTTATCATCGAATCAATAAGATCACAACATGTTGTTTAGAAATTAGATCTAAATTATCACGGCACGAGTTGCTTTTGAGTAAGCGGACATGGAGAAAAAAAATGAAGACTAAAAAAGCTTCCTACCGGGATGGTTCAATTTAAGTTCCATGTGGTGCTGAGTCGAGGGAATTCGTAAATGATTGAATGGTGTCAAGAATAATTATAATCGGAAACTGCTAGTTTGCTTTGTTTGTTCAATTGAAATTTACCTCGTCCACCGTTGTATCGATCTCAGGGTGAATTGAGAGGAAGTAAAGTTCCTTCAAGGCCTGTAAGGCCTATAGATAGAGCCGAGCTTATTCCGGTTTCTATAGTGTTAAGCGGATCAAATGACAATAATCACCTCCTGGCCAGGACACTAATCTGATTCTGACGCATATTTTTACTCCCAAGCTAGTGCTTGTACCCATTTGCACCTGGGTAGAGTGGGGGAAATGCGTGTTAAGTGTCTTTCCCAAGGAATACAATGTCTGACCTGGCTTTGATCTCCAGTACGGCAACCTAACCGCTAGGCCACCGATGCCACTGAATTGAGAGGAAACAGCAAGATAAATGACAAGTGAAAGAGTAAAAAGAAAGAAGGAGGACCTACCAGTACCAATCAGTAGCGCCCGTCAACCGCATGCTAGCTTGCAATCGATTTAATTAAAATTAAAGAAATGACAGTAGTGACAGAAGGAAACGATATGAAGCTTCTAAATCTAATAGTTAGTAATAATACGAAAATATCACTTGAAAAAAGTATTCTCATGTTCCAATTTTGTTATAAGTGAAGTGGGGAGTAGTGGAGATTGACGGGATGGGGGTGGCGAGGGGGAGAGTATCATGCACATGTATCATCAATTAGAATTTTTCAAAAAGAGAACAAGACTTAAACTACACACATGATAGATCTAGAACAAACACAAATTAAATAAAGAAATAAAAAAAATCAGATAATAGAAAGTTAAAAAGAGAGAAGCATGCATACATTGAGAACATTAATGATGTGGCAGCGCAAGGTCCATCATTGTGGCGTCGATGGCCGAGGGTTAAACTGCAATGCTTGGTCCGACGTTGTGTTCCTTGCGAAAGACACTTAACACTATAATACTAATAACATTAACAGGCATGTTCCCCACTTGATCCAGGTGAAAATGAGTATCAGCACCAGCTTGGGAGTAAAAGATCTGCGAGAGCCTAATGTACTGTCCAGGAGAAGATTAATATCATCCGTTCCATTTCATGCTACAGAAAACCGGATATGGTCCGGCTCTATGGGCTTTTGCTAATACAATCGAATCTAACCTGAACAGTCTCTTCTCAGACAAAAATATTTCGCAAAGCCGAATGGACTATTAAAAAAGCAAGATTAACGAGGAAAAAGCTTGATGCGATATTACCCTTATTAGATTCCAGATCGAAAATTTACATTTTGGTCCGATCATAAGTTCCCGCAGACCGTTAGTAGTCTCATGATATTATAACTCTCATTAAAAGTTACCTATGCTTTTTAGTCTTACTACAGGATAAATGGCTGTAGAAATATAGAAATACTCCAGATCATAAAACGGTGCTTCTACGTATTTTTCAAAACAGTTTCAGCTCTTACTGTGGGTTCATTTGTAGATAGACCGTCATTGTTGCATGATAACGAAAATCTGAACCCTGCCTCACGTGATCACGGCAAAAGATTTTAAAAAATTAGACCTGGCCAAATTTCTGGAACAATTCTGTCACATGAAAAAAAAGAAAACAGAATAAAAAGCCGTTGACCCCACTTCTTATGTGAAAAAACGCCTATTGATTAAAAAGAGGAAATGCCAACAATAACAACAACGGTCTGAATTCCTTACGTTTACACCAAAAAAATATTCACAAAACACACAAATTGAAAGCAAATTTCACAAAATTAAAATGTATATTTATTTTATATCTCTACGACGTCAAAGCTGTACATGGACCAAATGTTAAGAAGATTCATCAATTGGACTTTGAGAAAGATTCATTGAAGACTTCAAGTTATGAGTTACCATTGGGTCCCATTTTCGTGAGGCCTGCCATCTATCAACTAAGTTTCATTTCAGGCGAACTTTTTTTCTTCTTACATGTGTGGCTCATCATATTATCATACTTTGCCGGTAGGCCTAACTTATATTTATAAATATAATTTGTACGAAGATACATTTAGATCTAGATCTAGAGTTGTCTAACGTTAGAATAAAACGGCTACTTAATGATCAGAAGTCGAGGCTTTAGTTACAGTACACTGTAACTAAAGCCTCGATTTCTGATCTTTAAGTAGCCGTTCTAACGTTAGACCACTATAGATCTAGATCTAGATTTAGATCTAGATCTAGATCTAGATGTATCTTCGTAAAAAAATATTAATAGATCTAGATCTAGACATTCTTTTCTGCGTGTCAATACTTAAAACGGCTTTTTCAGCCTGTAAGGTCATATTATTTTGCCGATGTTCTTGGTACAAGGCAAAAAAAATGCAAAGAATAGTAGGTTTGGTCTAACAAGACCCTTGGATTTGGATTTACAGTCAGTCTAGCTTCTCAACAACAACAAAATTTGCAAAAACGTTTGCGGCTGTGTCTTCGAAAACTCGACGATAACGAGCGATTTTGAGAATATCGCATCGAAATATCAACATATCAATATATCCTGAAATATTGTATCACATCGAAATTGAAACCTAAACGACCCAAACCTAAATAGCCTAAATATCAATATTTCAATATTCCTTTTAGACAAAAATGGAAATTAAGAAAAATGACAAAAGGTGAAAAATAAAAAGGTCTTGAAACGTTGGTTACCGGAAAAAGCCTTACGTTGCCATCAGTCAAGCGAGTACGCGCCATTCTTTACACTTACAGATGTAACGGGGATCAAATTTGTTTGAGCCTAACATTACTATGATTATGAGGCCAGAATTATAGTAAGACCGTTTCACGGCGTAAAACAGCCGGATTCAAGGAAAACGTAATGCAGTGAGTTAGTTTTAGTTCATCAAAGAAAATTTAACGGGCGAGATACTTATACTACCGTACCCCCGTCAACTTGTCACACTACGCCGGCAGACGGGAAGCAATGCATCGTGTCACATTATTTCATCCATTTGTAAGGAACAGGATGGACTTGGAGTAGTATAAGCTTTGGTTTATCCCGCAGCCGTAAAACTCCGTTTTCCGCCTGCGTGATAAACCAAAGCTAATTTGACATAAAAACACGTTAATTTAGGGACTTTTCCACCTTTACTGATTTATTTTATTTTATTTATCATTTATCCACCCCCCCTCCGGGAGCGCCACTCAATACAGACGAAATACACTATTATTGACAAACACTATATATATTTTTCATTTTTAACATTTATTTTCCCAGCGGGACGAAACATACTATTATTGACAAACACTATATTTTAATTTTTAATTTTAACATATATTATCCCCCCCCCCCCCCCCCCCCCAAGAGCGCCTCAAGCTCCTAAAAACATAAAAATAATAATAATCTTGTAATAGTGGGGTTTTTTACCCATCAAATGAATAATAGTCAGATTTTTTTTATTTTGTACAGGTATTAAAAAATATTTCCTATTAAAAATGGAACAAAAAAAATGCACAAAATGTTATCAATTTAAATCATGTAATCCGTTTGACAGATAAAATCATAAACTTGATGGTATAGATTGTCGTGTAAATTATGTTATAAAGAATATAGCAAACTTCATTATCAAAATAATAAAGAAAAATATAAACAATATTATCAAGAATTTATTGAAAGAAATCCAACTTATCAAACTAATTATCACAACCAGAAAATAAAATATAAAATATATTTTCCTATACAAAATGTTTCCCATAAAAATGAGCACGATAAAAAAAGAAATGTTCTAAGTGTAATGCTATTACATCTATTGATGATTACAGAAAAGGCAAGTCAAACAAAAATGGAAGAAAGTCTCAAAGTAAAGATTGTCAATCAAAAACTATTACCCATATGAAAGAAGAAGACGAAGAATTGAATAGACGTAATAGAAAGTATATGGATACAAAAAAAAAGAAATAATGGATAAGATTAATTATTATGATAAAAAGATTGATAGTGTTAAGACTGATAAAAGTAGAGACAAGTTAATTAATCTATTTAATAAAGAAATTGATAAAGTTAGAAAGATAAATTATCAAATTCACGAAAGAAATATTAATTATAAGGCAAATAAATTACAAGGATTCTCAAAATATAATTTCTTAAAGAAAGCGTATGAAAAAGACCTTCAAGAATATAAAGATAAAAGTATCACTGCGGTTGACGATGAAGATAAATTAGAATATTCTAATAAAACTGATGAATATCTACATATATCTTAAACTTAAAGAATTTAAATAATCAAGAATTACTAAATGTTATTTATATAGATAATAAAACATTTACAGAAGTTGTCAATCAAATGAAACAATTAATTAATGAAGGAAATGTTGTATCTCTTGATGGATTGATAAAATTAAATGATAAGAATGTGTTTCATGAATATAAATCAAAAGGAAAAGGTTCTTTTTATAGTATTACGCAATTAGAATCATATGTCAATTCGATTGAAATAAAATCAGATATGGATGAAAGATATTTCACTGGTTTAGATAAATTTAGAAAAGTTAAAAGATCTAAGAAAGGTGATGGAACATCGTTCTTATATAAGATTGCAGAATATGAGGATGAATATTGTTACATTCCAACAGAAAATAGTTGTTTTATAAAATGTTACAATTGGTTAACTGAGAAAATACATACACAGAAATATACTGAATTTGTTTATAAAGAATATGGCGATAAAGATAAATTGATAATTCCTTTGTAATGTCAAATGTTAAGTTTGTTAGATTTAAAACATTTTTAATGATGTTGTGGAATATTATAATCCATCAGATAGACACACCTATCCTAACAAAAAGCTGAAAATAAATATAACTGTATATCTAAAAATCGATCTATTGGTCATTATTGTTTAATTCATAGAAATAATAAAAAGAAAGTAATTAAAGAAATTAAAGATAATTATATACAAACATGGAAAAAGTTAGATGAGGATGTAAGTAAAACAAAAAGATATCTTTCTAAAACAAATGTAGAAGAAGGAATAGATAAACAAACATATATATATATATATATATATATATATATATATATATATATATATATATATATATACATGATTTAGAAATGTTTAAAGATCATACTGGAAAACAAGTTCCATATGCCCTAAGAACAATTAATTAAAATTTATTTAATGGGCGTGTAAAAAACATCTTAACAAAGAAAACATTCCAGAAGAAAAGTTTGAAAAGTTAATAAATAAACACATTAAAAAATATATAGGATTAGATTGATCAGCTCTTAAAATATTTAGCAAAAATATATGACATTGCATTTACATTAATTGCACATAACAGTTCAGGATTCGATTCTGAAATTATGCTAAACAATGTTAAAATGTCTCAACCACCAATAAAAAGAAATGAAAGTTTGTTGACTGTTACACTTATCAATCCATTCATTGATAAGAAAATACAACAAAGACAACAACAACAAAAAATTATGTGAAAACTTACAACAAAAGTTAGGTGTTCGTTTCAACATGTGAAAACATCTTTATCAAAATAGTGTTTAGATTATAAAATTCCAAAGAATATTCAAAAGATTGATTTCGATATTAAGGAAATAAATAAAAACAACTATTAAGAAAGACAAAATGAATGGATTCCATATTTAAAAAATTATGTTCTTTGTTTAGCCGGTTGCGTGTCTTTATATAATTTAATGATGAGAGATCTGACTGGTCAGATAATGCAAAATAATTTAATATCATCGTTATTAACATTTAAGTCGTGGATGAGGAAAATGAATGAGAAGGAAGAAAAAGATGAGTTAACAAGATCATTTATCAGAAAAAGTGTTAAAGGAGGAAGGGTTGCCGCTAACATTCAGAAGTTTGATGCAAGTGAAGAAGTGGGAAAGATACTAGCTAAATATTTAGACAAACCAAATGAATTAGAAACAATAATTGAGTTAATTGATAAGTATAATAAACTCGATAAACATTCTCATACTTTTTAAAAATATAACAGAAGAAATAAAAGATATTAAGGAAGTAGAAATGATGATTGCGTTATATATTAACTAATTATATCCATCTGCAATGGCAGATATCAATTCAAAATATCCAAGAGCAGAATTAGCTAGACCTTTTATAAGAGAAAAAGAAGAAAAAAATTTCTACATAAATTTAATACTCAAACTTTTAGACCTCAAGCTGGAATATTTAATAGTCTTTTCAAGTATCCAGATAATGTGTTCTTTACCCCAATATTCTGTAAAGATAAAATAAATAAAACTGAGTTACTTAGAAGTAGAACAGGAAGACGTTGTGATACTCTAATATCGGTTGATATTCAACAAATTGTTAGATGTGGAGGAAAAATAATTTATAATTATATATTTGATGGATTGGTTTCTGAAGAAAACTTCACAATTAACCCATTTAGAGAATATGTTAATGAGTTATATAATCTTAAGAAGAAATTCAAAGAGGAGAAAAAAAGGTTGGTTATGCATTGGTAAAGTTATTATTAAATTCTATACATGGGAAAATGGTTCAGAAGGATATACATGTATTAACAAAAAGTCATTTATGGAATGAAGAAACATTAAGAAAAAACTACACTGATAATATAAAATATGAAAAAATAAAACACAATCAATATTACATTGAAGAGAATATTGGAGATGAATTAACAAAACAATAAATGCCTTCGCATTTAGGAACCTTTATTCTGTTTCACTCTAAAAGATTAATGAATGATGTTATTCTAGAGATTGATGGATTTAATGAACCACTTATTTATTACACTGACTGCGATAGTATTGATGTTATAAGAAAATGTTGTTAAAATATTAAAAGAAAAGAAGTTTTTAGATGATGTGGAATTAGGTAAACTATCCAATGATTTAGATAACACTTCAAGAATAGTCTATGGATTGTTTTTAGCACCCAAAGTTAAGATGGTCTACGCCATTGATAATGAAGGGAGTATTATAACAAAACAAACGTTTAAAGGTTTTTTCAGGAGGATATATTAAAACTAACAGATTTCATTAAAATGTTTAACAAGGAAGAAATTGAAACTAAGAGTAAGATGAATAAACCATGAAGGTGAGAGTTTGGTAAAGGAATATACACCCCAATGAAGAAGATAAACAAACAAAGAAATTCTCTGCAAGTATATTTTTTTAAAAGGCAAAAACAAGATGAAAATTATATTATGTATCCTTATAATTGTAATGATAAAGATTTTGTTGCAAAGGTGATAGAGACTAATAACATTAATTTGGAAGATTTATATCTTCACGAAGAAATAAATACATATAACAATGAATGAAGATACTTTCATTAACTAAATCAGAATAATCTATATATTCATTATCACTCATATTTTCTAAATCAATATCCATTTTCTAAAGTTGATTTATTGTAGAATTTTAAATTTACTACTACCACTACTGTATGCACTAATAATAGTAATAATAATAATACTTTATTCATCCAAAGAAGGAAATTATATTCTGTTCCTCATAAATAAGTTTAAAAATCATAATACATACTACATGTACTCCTAATACATGTAATAATAATAAAAAAATACTCATAATAGTTAAAATGATGATGATTATAATAATAATAATAATAATAACAAATGTGATAGAATACATAGAAATACATGCAGGTCTAGATCTACATGAAAACATGACACTAGCCTATAAAATGTTCACAACAATCAACATTGTGACTTAATGTTCTAAACGATAAATGATAGATCTAGACTATGAGTAGATTTAAAGCAGCTGTGGTTAGCGGTAGCATCAGAAACAGGAAGTAAATCTAATGATTAATAATTTACTTATCTGATATTATCAGAACTGCTTGAAGTTGAAGTAAGACGACAAGAGTGCATGAATTATAGACTATAGCCGGTGCCATCCTAATAGATTATTTAATATAGAACAACAAACAGTGATAGGTCTAGATCTAGGCCTTGAGTGATAAACAAAACAAAGACCATGCTTACCTTCAAATTTGCATGGTGATCTTTAATCCTCTTGTTAGCTGCTAATTCAAGTAAATTTCATACATTAATTTAACACGAAAAAACTTAACGAGAAATTAACCATCACGGAATCGTGCTGGTTTAATGATGGCTCGACCACTACGTGTGTGAGCACGAGCTTCAGATCTGGTAATTGAAGACGGTAGGTCAGGCTCAAGAGGCCTGATAGGACTTCCTTTAAATAGTTTCGAAGATTCATCTGAGACATTGTTGTCTTCATCGCTGGTCGATGCTGTTCTCTCTGGTGATGATTTATCCTGTGGACAAGTCGTATCCAGTTGCAAATGCCGACGATTCCAAGGTAGAAGCAATCGTAAGTACCCATTAACGTGTGTGAACTCAAACGTTTCCTGGGAATAATCAATTACTTAGGACGTTTTCTCCCTGACTTATCAACAGAGTTGAGTCCAATAAATGGATTGCTGAAAAAGAATTCGCATTGGTCCTGTGGATCACTACAACAAAGAGCATTTGGAGAGAGTTAAAGATTTACTCAGGAAAAACATGGCTACTGACACTGGCGATGACATGTCTGGAGATGGTTCCAATAAGATGAGGTGTAACTGTACGAATTGGACCATCGGGACCTGCGAGGAGTTTTCCCTGATGATTATGTACATGCCATTACAAAATATTAGGCCACCGTTATTCTTTCGTTAGGTGAATAAAGATTGATAATGAAAACTGTCAGGAATGCCAGTCTGGAGAAAATAGTGCTATTTTACATTTCACACATTTGACTCTTTTTGCCACAGTTCTTCTAACGAAGCCACTTATGTAGTAAATAGTTGGTGATATTCACTAGGTGAAGTGATAATCTGGAAAAACGGTGCTAAAGACGGGTCTGTCGGCTCTATGGAGTCAGTTTCCTGTTCTATGATGGTGTTTTCTGCCTCGTCCATAATAGCGCAATTGCCTCTGTTGGATGGGAGCACCCCGTTTTTCAGGAGCGCCAATTTAAATTGGAGTGGTGTGGTGTTGTTGTTCCATCCATGTCGACGACGAATCCTGCTGAAAAATGTCTCGAGGTGGTCTTGAGACAATCTGTAGGTGAGCACATAGCGGTATTCATGTTTCGTCAGCAGCAGTTTGGCAGTCTCGATAGTGGATATCAAGGTGTACATGAATCTCACAAAGCCAGTCTTCCTCCTGCCATGAATAAGGGGTTTCCCATTTGCGTCCTTTAATTCTTTACTTTAATATGTGATTGCTTTTGCAACATCATTTTCTTTTATTTTCAAGTTGTTATTTGTGATAGGGCTTTTATATTCTTTCCCAAAGTGACTTGACGAGTTGCACATGTCAAACAGTTTATCAAAGGTGCATTATTAGTGCATATGAAGTGTGTTGTGGCCTCACTCCCCTCGAATTGAGGCAATTTTATGTCCTCTCTGGAGGAAGTCAATCGCACTTGCAACTGATGAAGACAGTGTCTGGCAAGCTAACTTGACGTTCATTTTGGGGTTTTTTTCATAATGCACATGCTTGCCTCTTAATTTATTGGCTAGTACTAAATTGTCATTTTGCTGCAGACTATTCAGTTCAAATATATGCTGCCATTTGACAATACCATTATTTGTATTTATAATGTTTAAATCCCCGAGACAGTTTCTAACATTTTTGATTAGGTGACAAGCATCGAATCAAAAATAAACATTTTCTTTTGTTACAGGGTTTTCAAAGTGAGTTTTAAGGTCGTTGGGATCTGACAAATTGCATCCTAAAGCAGTTGCTGTTGCCTGATTGGTGTAATTGCCATCACAGACAACAGAGACGACGCTGTACCCAGCTTCTGTCACGAGAGTGATTGCATCCTTAACTATTTGTGCCTGGGTGTTAGCACTAATTTTGTCCAAGAGAAAGTATCCAATTGGCAGTTTAAAATGTTTCTTTAGGACAACCACCACGACGACTAACGTTTATAATTGATGAATCTTCTTAACATTTGGTTCATGTATAGCTTTGACATCGCAGATATAAAAAACATAATATTATGAAATTTGCTTTCAATTTGTGTGTTTTGTGAATATTTTTTGGGTGCGAACGCTGACGGCACTCTCTTTTAAAAAGTCCTTTTTCACGTAAAAGGTAGGTGAAGTCAACGACCTTTTATTCTGTTTTCTTTAATTCCATGTGAAAGAAAATTGTTCAAAGAAAATTTGGCGAATTCTAAATATTTTTTTATCTTTTGCATTGATCACGTGAGGCAGGTTTCAGATTTTCGTTATTATGTAACAACTGTGGTCTACAAATGAACACACAGTAAGAGCTGGGGAAAAACCAGTTGAAAATACGTAGAAGCGCCGTTTTATGATCTGGAGTGAAAGAAAACGTAATCCTACGACCATATATTCTGTTTAAGACACGAAAAAAATCATAGGTAACTCTCAATGAGAGTGAGAATACCATGAGACTACTGTCGGTCTGCAAAACCTTGTGGTCGGACAAAACATATTTTTTTTCGATCTGAGATCTAATAACGGTAATATTGCATCGAGCTATTGTCTCGTAGTTCATCTCGTGTAAGCCTATTGAGAAATCATGAAATTTTTGTTTTTAAATTGTCTGGTTGGCTTGCGGAATATTTTGTCTTGGGATGTCCTCTCACGGTCATGCGCTTACGTCCGCACAAAAATGTAGACGATGATCGGACATCAGAAAGGAGACTGTGTGATCAGGTTAGATTCGGAGACCGTTCAGGTTAGATTCGGTTGCATTAGCAAAACCTGCTTTGGCTTATCGTGAGTGAAACTTATGTAAAGAAGTCCGGCAATCAATAATTGGCAGTACGGGAGGTTTAGAAGTCCATTACAACGATAGTGACTCTACGTCTCCACTATGCACAGTCTTCTTCGCATAACAATACAATATTACTAAAAACGCATTTTAACGAGAGAGAGAGAGAGAGAGAGAGAGAGAGAGAGAGAGAGAGAGAGAGAGAGAGAGAGAGAGAGAGAGAGAGAGAGAGAGAGAGAGAGAGAGAGAGAGAAAATAATACTAATAGCACAGGTTCAAGTAGAGTTCAAGATTTGTCAGCCACCGCTCCCACCCCGTCCCGTATTCCGCGAAGCAATTATCAATCGACAAAGACACAAGTTTGTGCTAGTCTAGTGGGGCGCTCTATACTCTATGTAACTGGATATTCGGAGAGGAGGGGGTGTGATGATGGGAGTAGCGGAGAAGTGATGATGGGAGTAGGGGGGAGGCCTCGTACGGGGGGGGGGAAGAACCATTGTCGTCATCATCATCATCTAAAGCGTGTGAAAGCTGCGAATTCCCCAGGGACCCCTTGTCGTCAAAAGCGCTTTCTTTTCGGTGAGGGTTTTGTTGCTGGTGCATCTCTCTCTCTCTCTCTCTCTCTCTCTCTCTCTCTCTCTCTCTCGCTCTCTGAGTCTCTCCCTCCCTCTCTATTGGCAAATATCGGCCTATACGTATCGCATCCTCACTCGTTTATATAAGTCGTGAAATTTACCGTACGGTTTCAGCTGAATGGTACACACGATAAACTCGTAACACGTAATAAGGATATTATAAAGGCGTACAATCACAGAATTTTACAAACAAAACGGGACAAAAAAGCATCCGTTTTCATCAAAGACTGCTTATGTACTACAGATGTCGATGGTTTTCATCCATCCACACGATCCAGAACGCGCGAGTCATTTGATCAACGGTAAGGCACCGGCCGTGGACTCCACATCTTATTGAGAATGAGAACTAGGGAAAAGTCAGGGAACTCTCCAAACCAGATGCCCAAGCGTTACGCCACTAAATAAACGTCAGGGAAACCTCGGTCGAAGGACGAGTGCAGTTCGCGTAACATTAGGCATTGGACCTAGAATTTTCACACAGTTATGCCCTTGACTGAAAAACATGACTTTTAAAAGCTAATTTACTCGCCTCACAGTCCTTTGCTATCTCTTTAAGTCATATAGGCTATCTGGAATCCTCATGTTCTAAGCTTTAACATGGTACACTTGTAAGAAATATAACATGTACATTTTGACAAAGAGAGAAATGTGGATGGACCATTTTGTGAAACCTACCTTATTTTTATACTGCTTTAAAAGCAATAAATAGCCGACAATAACAACAGCTTTTGCCTATCCACTCATTGTCGTTGAATTATCAACATCTGAAAAGTGAATAACAGAAGAAGAAGGTCGAGGACAAGAAGATGAGGGTATAGAGGAGGAGGACTATGATCGAATATATAGCAAATTAGTGATTGCGGAGGTAAAATGAGCAAACATCCGTGACTTACGAGTGAAAACTCCTAATGGTATCCTTCTGTTTTCGGTTATGGCAACCAGTGACAACACACGTGTGAATCATCTTTTTCTCAACATTGAAGCTTGATTAAATGGGGTTTTATTTCCCCGAGAACGTTAGTGTGCGGATCCTTGAAGTCTCAAAGAGAATTCCTGAATTTTATAAATACAAGCTTTACTTGCACTTTTAAATTTGACAAAGACAAATAAAAAACTAGAGACAACAGCGAGTAATCTTATTGAATGTATGCTAAGCATATAAACAAAGGAAGATGTTTTGTATCAAAGTTTCAAAGTGTGATACTAACTTAAGCGAGGCATGTCTTACTGGTTCAGTAGGCCATGGCATGCCTTGCCATGATGGACATGGCGGCGATTATTCCTTGAGTGGCACGAGTCGCGGCACAGCCTCTCACTAGTCTCACTCTAGTTATAATCAACTTCTAGGTCCCGACCTAGAAATCTCAGTATAGGTAGTCCCAGGTCCCGACCGTAGCCTTCGTAATATTCACGACGGCTGTGTCCCGACCTGGAACTACCTATACTGAGATTTCTAGGTCCCGATCGACCGACTGGTATCGCCCGGATGATGTTGGTATCGGGACAAACTTGGAAAAACCCAACACAGCAAAGCGACCGCATGATAGGCTTCTGCTGAGGCGAGCTTGAAAAAGGACACGCAGGGTCTAATTTCTGACTTCGCTAGCGAAGGCGGTTGTTTCGATCTATATTTTGGCGAGCCATCTATTTTTTAGAACCACCATCACTCCCTCATGGGGCGTAGTAATTCTTACCATCGCTTTTAAGCAAAATAAGAGGTAATTAAAGTCAATAGAGTATATCTATTTAGTTCGAGATATTATTTACATACTGAGTAAAGTATTCGATGATGCAATATTCTATTATTGAGAATATACACTGCAAACTATTTTGCTATCGCAAGCTTACTTCACCGGACGGTTTCGAGGTGGAAAAGGAATATTATCACAATATCAGTGATGTTTCTTTTCTAAAGTTAAAACCAATTCATCCTCACATTGTTACTTTTAATAGTTAGATCTAGATCTAAATAATGTTGTGAAATCTGTTCTCGTTTAAAAATGCCAAATAAATGTGGCATTGTGAATTGTAGGGAAATTACGATAAATCTAACAATAATACGGAGTTCTTGGCTTCTGCATGTCATTGTCATAGCATTAGCATACACGTCGCTGACTTGACCTCGCTAAATTTAGTATCGGGAATCACCACACATATTCCATTTCAAACGATTTTGTAAAGTTTGTTTCATATAACATGTTTACACGAGTCGTGGAACAAAACACGCAATGTGTTGTGAGCACAAGTCTACTTCTGACCAATTATAAACAAGTTAACATTGAAGCATGTCGGTGTGTAAGCTTTACGATGAAGGCATTATCACCAGAAAAGTCTTTTTTCACCGAATTTGTCACACTGGGCTGCCTGTCACAAGTCTGTGAATGCTATATATTATATTATACCTGTATCATAGTTACACATTTTTACTACTGGTTTTAGAGCCTCTCAACACATAAACAAAAAATTTCTAATGCGGTCGCATTTTATGCAGATATGCGAAAATGGGATAGTCCCAAGCTTGAAACGCAGGAGGGAAATGTTTTTTTTCTTATTTGGTTTTGCAGATATCGAAGTATTGAAAAAAAAAGTAATCTCAAAATTATTGGAAAATCGGCAGCTGTCTCAGCTCTTTGTCACCCTGCCCCCCCCCCCCCTGGAATTCACAGTACTGAGCGTGGTTATTTTCAAATTTGATTATCATCATCAGTTACTCATTCACTTATATTGGATTATTATTATCATTATTATTATTACCATCAGTTACACATTGGATTGTTATTATTATCATTTGTGATTATCATTATTACTGAGTTACCCATTGGATTCTTATTATTACCCTTTGTGATCATCATCAGTTACCCGTTGGATTATTATTAGTATAATAAATCATTTGCGATTGTCATCAGTAACCCATTGAATTGTTATTATTAGATATAGACCAGATCTATCTTTTATTAAGTGATTATCATCAGTTGACCTACGGTACTCTTATTGGATTGTAAAATTCAAAATTCAAAATGGGTGGGAAGTGCAGTGTGTATGGCTGCAAAAGTGGCTATGCTACTGATAAAAGTGGAGTGAAGAAATCGTTCTTTCGGTTCCCCAAAGACATGATCGAGAGGTTGAAATGGGTGAAAGCTTTACCAAATAAATTAGATATCTCAGAGATCACCAATAACATGACTGTATGTTCTTTGCATTTTCCACCAAATGTAAGAACAGGGAAATTTGGAATTCCAATTGAGCCTCCAACTAAGGTGAGCAGCAAAGAGACTTCGTGTTGTGGGACTGCTCAGACAAGGAAGAGGACCACAAACAATTCAACAGAATCAAGGATTAAGGATGAGGATCTTCAACTCAAAACTTTTAATGAGAGAGACAGATTTTCATTAGACAACTTTTTTGATGAATTGAACAAAGTCCTTAAGCGTTATGATGGAACTCTTGTCATAAACAACAAAAGCAGTTTTTCTTTTCTAAGCAGGAAGAGAACAGGGCCAATATTTTTATTTTCAATTCATTTTGAGGTTGTCAGTCATTCTGGAGATGGTATAAAAGAGATTAAATATGAGGGCTATAATGAACTTCAACGTGTTCGTCATGGCTTTTTGAAAGATGGCGTTCTGAATGGGTGGGATGCCATGAAAACAGTTATTCATTATATCATCAAACCGGATTATGATGAAGGATACCGGTTTCTCAAATTGGAAAATGAATAGAAAGTATTATTATCATTATTATTATTATTATTATTAATAACTAAAAGTTAAAACATAAACTGTATGAGTGTATTGTCAGTATAGATGACTGTTGAGAGAGAGAGAGTTAGAGAGAGAGAGAGAGAGAGAGAGAGAGAGAGAGAGAAGAGAGAGAGAGAGAGAGAGAGAGAGAAAGAGTGTGTGTGTGTAATGCTAACTAGTGCTAGCTTGTGTGCCAAATAGGCTTGTTAACATTATGTCCATACATTGAAATATGTAACATGTATGCCATTATAAAATAATTTTCTCTATGAATTATGAAATGAATAGAAATTATTATTATTATTATTATTATTATTATTGTTATTATTATTAATAACTAAAAGTTAAAACATAAACTGTATGAGTGTATGGTCAGTATAGATGACTGTTAAGGGACACAAAGAGAGAGAGAGACAGAGAGAGAGAGAGAGAGAGAGAGAGAGAGAGAGAGAGAGAGAGAGAGAGAGAGAGAAGAGAGAGAGAGAGAGAGAGAGAGAGAGAGAGAGAGAGAGGGAAGAGAGAAGAGAGAGAGAGAGAGAGAGAGAGAGAGAGAGAGATAGTGTGTGTGTGTGTGTGTGTGTGTGTGTAATGCTAGTGCTAGCGCAGTCGCGCAAATAGGCTTGTTAACATTATGTCCATACATTGAAATATGTAACAGGTATGCCATTATAAAATAATTTTCTCTATGAATTATGAAATGAATAGAAATTATTATTATTATTATTATTATTATTAATAACTAAAAGTTAAAACATAAACTGTGTGAGTGTATGGTCAGTATAGATGACTGTTGAGGGATAGAGAGAGAGAGAGAGAGAGAGAGAGAGAGAGAGAGAGAGAGAGAGAGAGAGAGAGAGAGAGAGAGAGAGAGAGAGGAGGGAGGGAGAGGGAGAGGGAGAGAGGAGAGAGAGAGAGAGAGAGAGAGAGGCGGGAGAGAGAGAGAGAGAGAGAGGGAGAGAGAGAGGGAGAGAGGAGAGAGAGAGAGAGAGAGGAAGAGGGAGAGAGAGAGAGAGGGAGGAGAGGGAGAGGAGGAGAGAGGGAGAGAGAGAGAGAGAGAGAGAGAGAGAGAGGTAGAGAGAGGAGAGAGGGAGAGAGAGTATGCTAGTGCTAGCGCAGTCGCGCACAATATTATAATTATAGGCCTCCGCTAACACTCGCTTTGCTTCACAGACAGACCCGGTATAGGTAGTACCGGAGACATCTCCGGTAGTACCTGCCCCCCACCCCCCGCCCCCAACTCGGCCGTCGACGATGATCAGCTCTTTCCTTGATCACGGTGAGAAAATCTGAGAGAGGTCTTGTGTCATTTTTATGACATGCGTGTCAACAAATAAAAATGTATTCCTCTAAGTTGCCGAATGTCCCCACCATCCCATCATCTCCTGTTGTCTTTGCGTAATAGAAGAATGAACAATCTATGAGAAGAGATTAGGTTTATAATTGGGTCTTATCCTCAAACCAAGTAACAACAAATAAAACTGAAATGATTACAAACAACTGACAAAACAAAAGAGTTTATATTCAACCAAGAATGGCAATGCAATTTGTAAATATATACATGTAGTGGGATGTGATCCCTGACTCGTCGAAATGCACTTCGCCAAAATGCACGAATTTTTGTTACCCGAAGACAATCCTTTTTGGCGAAGATTACTGTATTACATTTTGATGTAACATTCAGCGAAACGATCGGTCACAGCTGATGGCAATCGAGCCGGTGTCAATAAGTTTGATTACGATACGATAGTTTTCTCGAGAAAAAGGAAGAAAATATAGATATATCGATATTTTTCGATATCGAGGAAGAAGGACGAAGGAAACGTATAAGCCCACCCGTTTCCGCCGCACGGCTTACGCCGTGAACATCTAATTATATAAACCCCGGCTTTCGCCGTATGAATGTACACACTTGATACACAGACCATTGTAAATTTCTTTCATTCTTGGAAATGACGCTGACTAGAGGCAGAAATTAGCGTTGTGGCTATGCTGTAGAAATAGAAGAAGACTAACACATAATTATAGCTACATATTTGTACATCCTATTAACAATCTCATTCCATAGTTTCATCACGTGCTCTCTGTTGCTGTGCTTTCTGTCCCCCTTGTCATAATTAGCAGGCCTTGTTTGGACTGTCACAATAAGATTATCAGATTTTTTTAGGTTTTGCCATTTTTCTTAATTTCCATTTTTGTCTAAAAAGAATATCGAAATATATTTAGGCCATTTAGGTTTGGATCGTTTAGGTTTCAATTTCGATGTGATACGATATTTCAGGATATATCGATATGTTGATATTTCGATGCGATATTCTCAAAATCGCTCATTAAGGTCGAGTTTTCGAAGACACAGCGGCAAAAGTTATTGCAATTTTGTTGTTGAGAAGCTACACTGGCTGTAAATCCGAATCCCAAGGGTCTTGTTAGACCAAACCTACTATTCTTTGCATTTTTTTGGCCTTTTACAAATGACATCGGCAAAATAATATGACCTTACAGGCTGAAAAGGCCGTTTTAAGTATTGACACGCAGAAAAGAATGTCTAGATCTACTAGAATATCTTAGATCTAAGTCTAATCTCGTCATATTATCATACTCTGCCGGTAGGCCTAACTTATAAAAATATAATTTTTACGAAGATTCATCTAGATCTAGATCTAGATCCTAGAGTGGTCTAACGTCAGAACAGCTACTTAATGATCAGAAGTCGAGGCTTTAGTTACACATGTAAGAAAAGAAAATAAGTTCACCTGAAATTTAGTTAATAGATGGCAGGTTTCACGAAAGGTAGTAATTGCTACAGAGTAAAGGATGTAGCAATTAACACCACGTTAATTGCTACAGAGTGAGGATGTAAATTACCTCCACTTGTTGCTAGTGGGATCATAATGTGGTGGGTTGTTGGTTGGAGGGTGTTGCTGGTGGGATCATAATGTGGTGGGTAGTTGGTTTGGAGGTGTTACTGGTGGGATCATAATGTGGTGGGTAGTTGGCTGGAGGGTGATTTCTCGTTGGCTTTTTCACTTCTCTCTGATGTCTTCTTCCTGAAGGCAACAAAATTTTCATCTTTGAACAGCTTGAAAGCCCTCCTCGAATTCTGCATAGCTGGAAAACGTTTGCTCGAGAAAGCATGTCATGTTCACGGAAGAGCACGGGTAGCGGTATAGATCTGGCTGGAAGTAGCGATTTCGATAGATCTGGCTAGAAAAACTTTGCTCGAGAAAGCGAAGCATGCACACGGAAGCGGAAGAGCTCGCGATCCACTCTATATATTCTCCAAACGCAGAAGAGCTACCAATCCACTCTGTAGCAATTAATGTGGTGTTAATTGCGACATCCTCACTCTGTAGCAATTAACACTACCTTCACAAAAATGGGACCCAATGATAACTTGAAGTCTTCAATGAATCTTTCTCAAAGTCCAATTGATGAATCTTTTAACATTTGGTCCATGTACAGCTTTGACATCGTAGATATAACATAAATATACATTTTAATTTTGTGAAATTTGCTTTCAATTTGTGTGTTTTGTGAATATTTTTGGTAAGAAAATACAAAAGAGTAAGTTCAACCGAAGTTTAGGTAACAGATAACTTTAATGAACATAGAATAATTAGGTCTAGAATTAGAAGCCCATTGTGTTTGTTTTCCGTTAGCTCTTATTATAATTTCCGCCGCATAACCCGGTCGTCACTCACCTCTCGCCGGATGTCGTCTGCTAGCGATGGTAGCTACAAGGCAAGGTAAAGAAATGAACCTGGGTACTGATTAAGATCTCAGGTCCCGTTAGACCCAGAAATGGTTGGTCAGATAGGAATACTTTGCCAACTTTTAAAAAAATGCGAATTAAGTATGAAATGAGAATGGGGGGGGGGGGTTCAGGGTGTCTTCCCTGGTTATGTGAAAACCAAATGAAAAGGGTGTTGGGGGGGGGGTTTCAGTCCCCCAGAGTATGCAAGAACCTACTTAAAAACAAAGAGGGAGGTTTCAGGGGATCTCCTTTCCGAATTAGTCCAAAGATAGAATAGATGTATACATTAATACTCCATAAGATACTAAGTTATATCCGATAGTTAACACTATTTGACTTAAGAATTAAACACCACCTAGTCACTGTTTTTAGTTTCATTTCTGCGTCAAACGGGACATCACATCTTAAATCTTAAGGAGTCCCATTTGAACTTTTCTTCAATTTCACATTTCATTTGACAGGCGTTATCAGAGTCAGTTTGTATAAGTACCGTCAAGATGGACTTGAACGAACCTCTCCATATTTTGCGACGACTTGGGGTATCATCTTGTGATTGTGAGGAATCATTTTTAACATCTGTGAGTATTCAGCGTATACTAGAATCTAGGCTGGAAGGATTTCCATAGTTGCACACACGCAAATAACATAAAATTGAGAAAACAAAGTTGATGTAAAAAAAAAGAAGAGTTGCTTCTGATTGCTGCAACGTTTTGTGACTAGAGTTTGTCATTTCCACTAATTTCACTCGGTGTGATATTGAGACATTTTATTTGAACATGTTCAGTTCAAATGCCATGAACATATTGAACTGGAACGAACCATTGATTCGGAAGGTTCTGATCTTTGTTTGCTTCTATATGAGTCATGACCATATTTCTCTATATGAAACTCAGTAGAGACATCTAATTTGCATAATGATTTGTATTATACTGCATGGATGCTGTACAATAACCGTTACCGTTCTTAAAATCTATTCTATTGCAATCGTTAAAAGCTACACGGATTGAGGAAAAGACAGATGGAGAGAGAGCTGAAAGACAGAAAGTCAAATGATGTTAGAGGGAGAGTTAATGAGAGGAAGAGAGAATGAATGAGAGTAAGTGATAGACAGACAGACATTGACTCGAGTGATGGATTGTCAATGACAGGAGAAAGAGAGAGACCACACAGTAATGTAATGGAAGAGAAATAGTGAGAGAGCAGGAGAGAGAAAGAGTTACCGACTATGAAAGGTTTATATAACAATGATACATTAGCCGATCACTCTAAGATAACACAGGGACTTGGTAGTCCAGAGGCAAGGTATCGGCCTCTCAACTAATAGCTAGTGGTTGAAACATTTTCTCAAGTTTTTCAAGCAAATTCTACCCCCTGGTCCAAGTAGGTGGATCGACACCTAGTCCCATCTGCATTACAAGACTATTCTCATATATTTATAACAGGGCTCTCAGAACCTCTTTGAGAGAGAAAGAAATCTCCTAGAAACTCCTAAAGTCACACTAACGCAAACTAATATTCTCTTAAGAAAAGATAAGATAAAACTCTATTGTCATTTGTCATTCACTTTATCTCTCTTCCTTTATGAAATTTCAATACGTCAAGGAAACAACCAGAATAAGAAAAGAAATGAACATAAATAACATTTTCATTGTATATAAATAAATGACATTTTTTTTTTAGAATGAAATGTTGAAGGTGATGGCAGCAGGGTTAGTTATTCATGGATAAAAAGAAACAGAACGCGAAGAGCATTTCCATTACTTGATACAAATGGAAAGTTAACTTATTATATCAAATCATAAAGATTATGACAATAGAGATCATCATTTCATGGATAATGGCACAAACCTTTTGCATATTTCTGTGATACGCTTAATTAGAATCGGCCTACCAGAATGATTTGGACATTTTAACCTGGGAAGCTAGTAGCTGACGATGGTAAGAAGAGAGAAAAAATAGATTCTTCAAAAGACAGTGTAGTATATAATATCCCATTAAGAGTGGGAAATTTAGTGCTGCTAGCTTACTTATTTGTTTTTTTTACAAGTATACAAGCCTATCTAGATGTTCTTTGTCTTGTAACCTAAGACCACTTTTACCCATGGTCTTTTTTTTTTTTTTTTACACAGGTCATTATTGAAGTTGCAGACAATTTGAAACAAGGAGATATAAGAAAATTAACCAAAGTTGCAAACCAAATTGCTTCCCTATGTTGACCATGACCGCTTCTCACCAATCTGGATCAGCCTTCTCAAACTTTTGGCTGCCCATAGTCAGGAAGAGGAGGAGCCCAATATCCTTGATGAGCTGACAAAGAGGGAAATGGGATGTTACAAAGCGGGGAGAGGTAAATCACATCATTGATTGACTTTGAATCATTCAAATTTACACATCAAAGAGCATTCTTACCTTAAAGGTCAAATGTGAGTACAGGGTCCGTACGGCAGTCTTGAAAAATGGACTGCCTATTCAAGACTTGGAAATAGTCTTGAAAACTTTAGTAATAGTGGCTTGGCTTTATTGTGGAAAGACACACACACGCATTACGTTATAGTAATGAAGTATACAACATCGTGATTAGTGAAGGCACGTGTAAACTTGAATATTGTCTTGGAATATTTGTCCCTCAATAATCTTTTCTGAGAACTTTAATACTACATGTTAGGTTAGCCTACTATTGCTACATGATTATTGATTTTTTTTCAAGGTCGCACGAAAGTATAATACTGGTATTATGTTAACGCTTCTCTCTCTCTCTCTCTCTCTCTCTCTCTCTCTCTCTCTCTCTCTCTCTCTCTCTCTCTCTCTCTCTCTCTCTCTCTCTCTCTCTCTCTCTCTCTCTCTCTCTCTCCATCTCCCCCCCTCTCTCTCTCTCTCTCTCTCTCTCTCTCTCTCTCTCTCTCTCTCTCTCTCTCTCTCTCTCTCTCTCTCTTACACACACACATAGAGAGGGGGGGAATGAAGGTGTCGTCTTTTTAAAAAGAGGCCAAGCTACCACATTTCACAATGTTAGTATTAGTAATAAGAGTACAACATGGCACATGGATTGTTCTTACACTGTGTGTTGTAGGTGTAAACCTAGTTGTACTGCTGTGTATTAATAATAGTATTACAAGGTAATTTTACGGTTTTAGTGGCATAAAAGAAAACGGGTCAAATATGTACTTGTCGGTGTTGGCATAGTTCTACATTTAGAGGTAAGACGGAAGGAATCTATCCACAATCCTATCCCGAACCCCCTACCCTACGCCATGGTGGGGTGAGGGAAGGGGTTCAGGGCAAGGGATTGTGGATATGTTTCTTCCTAATACGACAACGTTAGTGATATCGACAGTGCTAAGCCTATGGCAGTAGGATGGGATGACTGCGCAGTATCGCATAAGCGGCAATTTCTTATTTTGGGAATAGGGAGCCTGGAAAAACATCAAATTAAATTAAGCTCGACTTAAATGGTATTCGCTGTAATTTCTTTTTATACTCAAGGATCTCTGGGCTTTTCTGCCCTTTCGGGAATTCATGTGAATTTCCCTACCTTCATGTAGCCAGGGTTTTAAAACCAAATTCGCTGCAAATGACTCTGGGGTTGGCAGCTATGTACTACTGCTACACTCCATTTGATTTTTGTTTTCCAGGTTGCATGTAATTACTAGGACTTTGAATTACTAGGTTTGAGTGCCGTTCACATACTCTTGGTAAGAAATTAATGGCTTGAACTGTGAATGAAAGTGAAGTTTCTTTGGTTAGAGAGTTCCTTCGGAGCCATTTGAGCCCATTGAGCCGGAGCTTATCCCGGTTTCTATAGGGTGAAGCTTAACAGAGGACACCGGTCACCTCCTGGCCAGGACACTGACTTAAGTCTGAAGCAAATTGTTACTCACAAACTAGTGCTTGTACCCATTCACACCTAGGTCAAGTGGGTAATGTGTATGTTAAGTGTCTTTCCCAAGGGACACAGCGCTGGATCTAACTTTGCAAGGATTCGAACCGAGTCTGACACCTAACCACTCGGCCTCTGACACTACACTTCTGATTCGAGCGTAGCTAGTGATATTTGACAATCTGAGATTCAATGCTCATTAACAAATGCTGGGTTTACCTTCTTTAACTTCTTATTTTGAATGATAGCCTATATGAGTGTTTTTACCTTTCGTCTTGTGGTCTTGAATTTTGTTATGAAAGTTTTGAAAAAGTTTTTGAATTTTGTCTGATGATAAGTGTATTAATCCTGTAGTAGGTAAATAGAAATATGGAAGTTTGATATGTGATTGTCTACCAGTGTGACATAGAGAGTTTTACCAAATGGAAAATGATACCTTCAAATTAGGATGTCATATTTTGATACTTTTAACCCTAATCTGCTTTATAGCAAACATGGTACCAACCGAACGTCTCAGACTCCTCCACTTAGATTGTTTAATCATCCACTTCAGAGAGTAATATTGATTTGTTTTTAATTTCAATTATATTATAAGATATAGTTCATACTTCTAGATCTTAACAAATGTTCATTTGATGGCGGGTTCTGTAGAAATTCAATAAAAAGTTTAAAAACAAAAAAAATTCTTTAGACATCACTAATATTTTATAATTATAATCCAAGTGGCAGTAATATACATAATTTCTCCCAACAACACACTACTGTAACACAATATAAATTAGTTGTATGATAAATGATAATACTGATATGCCTGAACTGATTACTGTTGTAGTAACATCTTTATTTTCATTATTTATTTAGTGTCATGAACTTCATATGAACACAAATTTGATATACATAGTCACGTCTCGATAGTCTGGACTTCGATAATCTTGATGTCTCGATGATCGGAACAGATGATCTGGGACAGATTTTTTCTTCTTTATTTGTACACGATGATTCGGAAATTCAGGATTCTGGATCCGAACACCTAATTTTGAAACAAGCTACCATAATATAGAGAGTTTATGCTTCGATAAACGAAATACACAATTGTCTAACCAATCCGCTAACAGTCCATTAAAGCTGCCTGACACGACTTACCTGTCGCCAATTCAGCCATAACATTTACTAAAGCAATTTTCTCTGTTTTGGTCTGTCTGTCTGTCTCTGTCCGTCTGTCTGCCTCTCTCTCTCTCTCTCCTCTCTCTCCTGTCTTTTTCTCTCTCTCTCTCTCTCTTTCTTTTTCTTCTTCGTTCTTCTTCTGGCGTGATGTAAATTGTGTGTAAGCAAGAAACCCGATGCACAAGTCACAGAGAGAGAGAGAGAGAGATACTGTTAACTGTCTTCCCCAAGTAACACAATGTCGGACCTACCTTTGCTAGGATTCAAACCCAGGATCTCATGATCCCGTCACACAGCCCAAATAACTCGGGCACCGACGCCACAGATTTTATGAGACGATGTTCAAACTCAAGAATCTTGAGCAGGGAAGAGCGCTAAAGTAATAGCACTAATACAGTGGTAGGCCTATTAAATGACACGCGACCTTGAAAAGAAAAATCAATATTATTAATATCATTCATGTAGTAGTAGTAATAGACGGACTTGTAGTGTAGTTCTTGGAAAAGCGTATTGAGGGCCGGAGAGAGAGTTCTGGCCAGTGATGAACAGCATCGTTGTGCTCTGTCCCCGTAAAATGCACCAGACCTTCATTAGTGTAAGTTGAGAAGGCTTTCGCCGATTCAAAATGTGTCCCTTTGATCAGTGATTCGATAATCCGAACAAATTGATCGGAATGGAGGTGTTCGGAATATCAAAACGCGACTGTATGTGTTTAATGCCGTGTGCGATTATTTTATGAAGGTTGACACGAAGCATATTTGGCTCAAGTTTTTTTTACTTGCTTTTTTGTAAAAGAGTATCTGGATGTAGATAGAGGAAGACTGTCATACATAATGTTTGCTTTGGCTCAAACTGGTTTTTAAATTGACATGTCGTCATGATCTTTTTCACAGACCTTTTAACTCTCCATTAGAAAACACGTGGCAAGCAAATGAATTAGTGTATCATTGTAGAAGGGGCATTGTTATCATGGAATTTTTACATGCCCCTTTAAAAGTTCTTTTCAGTTATTTTACTAGGCTGTCAAAACCGAAATTGAAATATTTCTATTAGTGCTCATGTCATACACTATTGGAAAAAAATTGTTATTGTAAGGACATCGATACCAAAATTATCTTTCTACGATTTTTAACAAAGTTACAGGGATTTGAAAGTTAGCGAAAGAAAGGCCTTTGCAATTTCCAAAAACGTGAAAATAGCAGATTTTTGGGGCAACCTAGCGAAGTCAATAGTGATGCCAGAAACTTGAAAATAGCTGAGGTTATAAAAATTCTAGTATTGAGTTAGCCTATTTTTTCCGAAATGTCAATTTTTTTGTTTTGAAATGGTAAGCACATTGAGGTGCCCCAAAAAGCTGAAAAGAGCGTTTTCAAACCAAATGTCCAAAATTTAAAAATTAGCGATTTACAGGCCTCGTGTCGTAGTCTCTTCTAATCTCCTAAAGAAATGTTATCTCAAATCTCCTCAAAAAATGTTTTCTCTCAACCAATCTCTTCAAATTTGAAAAATTGTCTCAAATGCCCAGCATTACTATTACTGAACTTCCGGCTAAATTGACCAAATAAGCAAGTTTTAAACAAAATTGAAATATAAGTATTTGGGTTTGCTTATACTTCACAATCAAGACGACAAAACGATAGTAATAAGTCCTGGACTGACCATTAGACTGACCAATACAGAAAAAAAATCCCATTGTTTGCTGTTGGGTGTTACAATTTGTTAGATTTAATCTTAGCTCTCATTGTAACTAACACTGAAATTGTGAAGAGAATGACCACTAGAGAAACTGCTTTAGTCTTCTAGCCAATGTAAGTGGTTCTTATTTGTTTAAAATTATACTCTTATTTACAAAGAAAGTCACCTAATTACATAAGAACGCAAAATATCTTATTCCGCACCAGTATCTACAAAAATAATCATACATCAACTTTAAGAAGAGCATTATTTTGTCACTCACACACACACAGACACAAGCGCGCATAAACAAACACACATAAAAATGTACACTTTGTACATCGCAGTACACGAACCTTATTTTTCTCCTAGTTACATGCAAGACCCTCCACAAAAGCACATTTCTGTACAAGGTAATGCAGCCTTCCTGCAGCCATAGGTTTTCTACACACTTTACGGCAGCCACACTTGATCAGTTCTTGGCAGGATTTGGATGCTTCAGGCATATGTGTCCCGAATGGAGCAAGGCTATTGTTATTGAGAATCCAGCCCCATTCAGCGGGGATTTTTTTTGAGTTAATAGCTGACAGAGAATTTCAGCCACGTGTAATTTGTGTGGTCCATCGCAAACAGCTAAGGCGTTAATTGATAAAGTGAATCTACATATAATTCAACATCTCCTCTTACTGATCTGATGAATTTTAAGTTCGTGAGCTCAGTTTCAAGGATCAATGACTAGTAGAAACATGTTCCATGACATTCCTTTGACTCCTTACACCATATTTCGAAGGTTTTGTAGTTTCTAATTGTTTCATCGTCAATTGCCTGAAGGCATGCGTCTTGTTGGAGACAATAAAGAGCTGCGGCGGTAAATTCATGCACATGCTTGCAACGCTTGAGGTGAGAAGCTTTCAACATTGAACCTGCTGTACCAGGCCCACACAGTCCAAATTTTGTTATCGCCTTGGTCCATCCACTTCCGCCAAGTACAGATCCAACCATTTTAAGAACAGCCATCTCTATATGCAACCCACCAAGGAAGATATCAATTTTGTTTTCTCCATATTCTCCTGACCATGTCCACCGCACTTGTTTGGCAATCACATATAATGGTTGATCAACAGCAATGACTGATGTTTGTCCTGGATTGAGATATTCAACAGCTCTCTTAATGACATCAATGCTTCACGGTGGTGATATGATTGGCACTGTCATACAACATGGGTAACATACTGATTATCGAAATGTCCCATGCATCATTTTCTGCAACAGCATTGAAAACTGCAAATGTTAGGTTTTCCGATGAAGTTTGCAGTTTATCTGAGACGTGCTGTAACCATGTGTCCTGCCGGCAGAATGTGACTAAAACATTATAGGTTAGTGAACGCTAGGCACTTGATGCTTAAACACATTGTTTAGAATATGCATCACTTCTGTAAATTCTGTTGGCAAATCCATTACATTCTTGAATTAATGGCTTATTTTTAATGCTTTCTTTGGTATGCCAGGCTGTTCTTCTGTTGAATTTTGAAATAAAGACATCCCTATGCCATGAAAGGAATCTTTGGCGGTAGCCGATGATGGATTATAATTAATATTGTCCACGGCAGCAGTTGTAACAACTTTTTTCCGCAATGATGATGGACAAACAACACCCTCGGGGCATACTGAATTGGCAGTGTCCGTTAAAAAAGTCACACAGATACCTAAGGGAAAGAGTGTATCAATTAAACCTTTTGATCGTGTTTGGCCGACGTTTAGAGGGGTTAACATTTCTTTGTACTTGCTATATCATTTCTGTATCTCTGCGCTGTCAGATTCTGCTCTTCCTCTCTGTACAGAGTTAAAAATAATAAGTTGATTGAGCGTCATTGCCTCTTCCTGGCAAATGCTTAGATCATTTTCTACTCTACTTCCTATCAATATCATTTTCATCACCAGCAGAGAATGGGAGTCACTTCTGTCATACTGTCAATGGGATTTGAAAATGTTCTTTCAAAAGAGATACTTGATGGTTGATGATATCTCTCCGGATTAGGTTTGCTGTGGGCATAATATTTACTACATCACTATCAGACTTGCCTTCTCTAAAGCTGTCTTATCAAGCCTTTATTTCAAATGGGTGGTGTGTATTCTCTCAGTCCCTATTGATACATATTCTTTTAAACGGTCATTGAACATTTTCCCGACGTGTCGCAAGTTTGTAAATTCTCGGCATGTCCTCCAAAGCGCCCTCCTCCAAAAACGAGAAAAATTATGCTAGAATAGTATTTTCCACTTGGTTTATATCCGGTTCAATAGCATATCTTTCCATTACTTTATAACACAAAGTAAGTCAGGCATTTTCGATGATAATGAGCCACTTGCGCAACCATATCGCCATGTGTAAATTTTGCCAGTGGTTTTGCGTCTTTTGTTTTCTCTGCAATCATTTTACCTTGTCGCTTACCTTTAAAGTTTAGACAGAATCAGACAGAACAAACATGTGACCCTTCGTCAGACAACAAACGAGAAATATCTAGAATCGAGATCTAAGTAGTACTACAGGCATCACACAATGTGATGTGAAAAAAAACAGAAAGGAGAAAGAAAGAAAGAAAAAGATAGTGATGATAAGAAACGTAGTAGAAGGGGATGTGACAAATGAGCGAGAATAGAAGGTTCAGATCTAGAATGTATTAAAAATATGAAAATAAGTAAGTAATAAAGGTGAGATGGAGATAGAGAGAGGAGAAAATAGAGAAAAAAGACAGGGAAGAAAGAAAGGGAGAGAGAGGGTGTGAGTATGGAAACAAGAACAAAAAAATTGGATAACTATAAGACTAGATCTATATCTCACTGGGTCTAGAAAGAAGAAATGATAGAGAGTGAATGAAAGGAAGTATATAGATCTAGTCTTATCCTATTTTTTCTTTCTAGACCCAGTCTCTCTCTCCTTTCTTTCTTCCTGACTTATTTCTATCTCACTGGGTCTCTCTTTTTCTTCTCTGAAAGAGTATCTCTCTCTCTCTCTAGTTATCTCTTTTGTTCTTATCTCTCTCTCTCTCTCTCTCTCTCCCCTCTCTCTTCCTCTCTCTCTCTCTCTCTCTCTCTCTCTCTCTCCTCTCCCTCTTCCCCTCTCTCCCTCTCTCATCCCTCTTCCCTCCCCTCTCTCTCTCTCTCTCTCTCTCTCTCTCCTCTCTCTCTCTCTCTCTCTCTCTCTCTCTCTCTCTCTCTCTCTCTCTCTCTCTCTCTCTCTCTCTCTCTCTCTCTCTCTCTCTCTCTCTCTCTCTCTCTCTCTCTCTCTCTCTCTCTCTCTCTCTCTCTCTCTCTCTCTCTCTCTCTCTCTCTCTCTCTCTCTCTCTCTCTCTGTGTTTGTGCCTCTTTCTTTCTGTACCTCTGTCTCTCTCTCTTTCTCCCTCTGTCTGTTTATCTTTGTGTGTATGTTTGTCTGGCTGGCCGTCTGTCTCCTATCCCACTCTGTCTCGCTCTTTCTGTGTGTGTGTGTGTGTCTCCTACCTCTCCCTCGCTCCCTCTCTCTCTCTATCTGGCTCTCTCTGTGTGTCTTTCTTCCTCTGGATGTCTCTATATCATCAAGGCAGCGGCAAAATTTTATCCTAGAGAAACGGAACAAATTTGAGTGAACACCGTTTTTAATGCCGACCTTCCATAGGAAGACACACGGCTCACGACATGTCGGCACGCGACATGCGACAGGTCTTGACCCCCTCACATAGGAGATGCGACACACGACAAGTTGGAGCGGCATAAGCAGTCACACTTCATGTTGTTTATTGAATTTTGTCGTCTTCTCCTTCTTTACCTATTTTTTATCTTCTACTTCTACGTCTTTCTCCAATTTTTTTTGGTCTTTGCCGTCTTTCTTAAATTTTTTCGTCTTTTCTTTCTTTCTCCAATTTTGTCGTCTTTTCCATCTCTGCTGCCTGTTCATTTTTTGTCTTCTCCTTCTTTACCATCTCTCGTCAATTTTTTCGTCTTCTCCGTCACTGTCGATTTTCTTCATTTTTTTCGTCTTCTTTGTCCTTCAATTTTTTCGTCTTCTCCGTCTTTCTTAAAAAATTTGTCTTCTCCGTCTGTCTTAAATTCTTTCCTCTTCTCTGGCTCTCTTCAATTTTTACATGTTCTTTGGCATTACCATCTTTCTTCAATTTTTCGTCTTCTCCATCTCTGTCGTTTTTATTCAAGATTTTCGACTCCTCCATATTTGCCGTCTTTCTTCAATTTTTTTGTCTTCTCTGTCTCTGTCGCTTTTCTTCAACTTTTTTAACTTCTCCGCCTTAGCTGTCTGTCCTCGATTTTTGTATCCTCTCTGTCTTTACTGTCTTTCTTCAATTTTTTTGTCTTCTCCATCTTTGTTAAATTTGTTCATCTTCTCTGTCTTTGCTGTTTATCTTCTGGGTTTTTTTGGTCTTCTTTGTACTTCTTACATTTTTCTGTCTTCTCCGTCTTTCTTCAATTCTTTTCAGTTCTCGGTCTTTGCTGTCTTTTGTAATTCTTTACATCTTCTCCGTCTTTGTCGTCTTTCTGATTGTTTTGCAATTTCCTCACCTAACGTGATTCTTCATTCTTTTTATCTTTGTTTTCTTTCTTTAACTTTCATGTCTTTGTTGCCTTTTTTTTCTGCCACGCCATTTCTCCTTCTTTTTCGTCTTCTCCACCTTTCCTAACATGTTTAGATCTAGTCTTCTCTATCTCTTTCGCCTGTTTTAAGTTTTTTATAAAGAAAGACCTTAAATTTTCAATTTACTTCAATTTTTTCATCTACATGTATTTGGGTTTCATGATATCCATGGCTAGATTTAATTTCAATTTGAATAATAGTTTTTATAGTGGGCCTCCCTAACCGGTGATCGATCTGCATATTGTTAAAGAAAAAAAACTTAACAAAAACTAGATCTAGTCTAATCTAGACCTAGCTTTTACTTGTACAACAAAGAAAAGGATTCATGAGAGGAGAAAAAATAAAGAAAATACCCATGAGAGGAAGAAAAACAAAGAAACACCAGCAGTCATGTTGAAATTCTTTTTATTTTCGATTCAGAGCTCAAATTTTCTTGTTTTCTATTATTTCCCCATTGACAAAATTCGTTCGTAACTGGTGTTAGTGCAGCTTTTCCACGGGCTCAAGTTGCGCTGACTTTTTAGACCGCATTGCGCATGCACGTTACTTAAGCTTGGTTTATGTTTATCACTCTACGCACGCTTCTGTAGTTGCGCACGGTCTATGTTTTCGTCTTCTCCACCTCTGTCGTTTTTCTTCAATTTTTCCATGTCTTCAATTTTTTCCCCTTCTCCTTCTTTACCGTCTTTCATCAATTTTTTCGTCTTTGCTGTCTTCTTCAGTTTTTTCGTCTTCTCCATCTGTCTTTAATTTTTTTGTCTTCTCCTTCTTTACCGTCTCTCATCAACTTTTTGTCTTCTCCATCTTTCTACATTTTTAGAGTTTTTGCTGTCTTTCTTAAATTTATTCGTCTTTTCCTTCTTCCTTCGATTTTGTCACCTTCTCCGTCTGTCTTACATTTTTTGTCTTCTCTGTCTCTCTTCAATTTTTTCATCTTCTTCAGCTTTACCGTCTTTCTTCAATGTTTCGTCTTCTTCACCTCTGTTGTTTTTCTTCAATTTTTCCGTCTGTTCTCCTTCTCCTTACAGCCTTTCATCAATTTTTTGGTCTTTGCTGTCTTCTTCAATTTTTTTTGTTTTATCCGTTTGCCTTCAATATTTGTGTCTTCTCCTTCTTTACCGTCTCTCGTCAATTTTTTTGTTCTGTCCATCTTTCTACATTTTTTTAGTTTTTGCTGTCTTTCTTAAATTTTTTTTCGTCTTTTCCTTCTTCCTTCAATTTTGTCATCTTCTCTGTCTGTCTTCCATTTTTGTCTTCTCTGTCTCTCTTCAAATTTTTTTTCATCTTCTTGAGCTTTACCGTCTTTCTTCAATGTTTTCGTCTTCTCTACCTCTGTCGTTTTTCTTCAATTTTCCGTCTGTCTTCAATTTTTCGTCTTCTCCTTCTTTACCGTCTTTCATCAATTTTTTGGTCTTTGCTGTCTTCTTCATTTTTTTCGTCTGCTCCGTCTGTCTTCAATTTTTGTGTCTTCTCCTTCTTTACTGTCTCTCGTACATTTTTAGTTCTCTCCATCTTTCTACATTTTTTTTTTTTGCTGTCTTTCTTAAGTTTTTTCGTCTTCTCCGTCTGTCCTCTATTTTTGTCTTCTCTGCCTCTCTTTAATGTTTTCATCTTCTTCGGCCTTACCGTCTTTCTTCAATATTTTCGTCTTCTCTGTCTCTGTGGTTTTCTTCAATTTTTAGTCTTCTCCGTCTGTCTTCCATTTTTCGTCTTCGGCTTTACTGTCATTCTTCAATATTTTCGTCTTCTCCGTCTCTGTTTAGTTATTCTTCAATTTTTCCGTCTTCTCCATCTTTCTTCAATTTTTTTTGTATTCTCCATCACTGTCGATTTTCTTTAGTTTTTTCATGTCCCTTGTCCTTCTTCATTTATTCGCCTCTTCATCTCTCTTCACTTTTTTTCATCTTCATCGGCTTTACTATCTTTCTTCAATCGCTTCGTCTTCTCCGTCTGTCTTCCATTTTCGTCTTCTCTGTCTTTCTTGAATTTTTTCATCTTCGTCGGCTTTAACATCTTTCTTCAATGTTTTCGTCTTCTCCACCTCTGTCGTTTTTCTTCAATTTTTCCGTCTCTTCAATTTTTCGTCTTCTCCTTCTTTACCATCTTTCATCAATTTTTTGGTCTTTGCTGTCTTCTTCAATTTTTTCATCTTCTCCGTCTGTCTTCAATTTTTTCATCTTCTCCTTCTTTACCTTCTCTCGTCAATTTTTTTGTCTTCTCCATCTTTCTACATATTTTTTGTTTTTGCTGTCTTTCTGAAATTTTTTCATCTTTTCCTTCTTTCTGAAATTTTGTCATCTTCTCTGTCTGTCTTCCATTTTTCATCTTCTTGGCTTTCCGTCTTACTTCAATGTTTTCGTCTTCTCCACCTCTGTCGTTTTTCTTCAATATTTCCGTCTCTTCAATTTTTTAGTCTTCTCCTTCTTTACTGTCTTTCATCAATTTTCTGTCTTTGCTGTCTTCTTCATTTTCATCTTCTCCATCTGTCTTCAATCTTTTTGTCTTCTCCTTCTTTACCATGTCTCGTCAATTTTTTGTCGTCTCCATCTTTCTACATTTTTCTAGTTTTTGCTGCTTTCTTAAATTTTTTCGTCTTTGCTGTTTTCTTCACTTTTTCGTCTTCTCCTTTACCGTCTTTCATCAATTTTTTGGTCTTTGCTGTCTTCTTCAATTTTTTTTTAGTCTTCTCCGTCTGCCTTCAATTTTTTTGTCTTCTCCTTCTTCCACCGTCTCCTATCAATTTTTTGTCTTCTCCATCTTTCTACATATTTTTTGTTTTTGATGTCTTTCTGAAATTTTTTCGTCTTTTCTTTCTTTCTGAAATTTTGTCATCTTCTCCGTCTGTCTTCCATTTTTGTCTTCTCTGTCTTTTCGTCAATTTAATTCATCTTCTTGGGCTTTTCCGTCTTTCTTCAATGTTTCGTCTTCTCCACCTTTGTCGTTTTTCTTCAATTTTTCCATCTTGTCTTCAATTTTTTTGTCTTCTCCTTCTTTACTGTCTTTCATTAATTTTCTGTCTTTGCTGTCTTCTTCATTTTCATCTTCTCCATCTGTCTTCAATTTTTTTGTCTTCTCCTTCTTAACCATCTCTCGTCAATTTTTTGTCTTCTCCATCTTTCTCCATTTTTTAGTTTTTGCTGTCTTTCTTAAATTTTTTCGTCTTTTCCTTCTTTCTGAAATTTTGTCATCTTCTCCGTCTGTCTTCCATTTTTTTGTCTTCTCTGTCTCTCTTCAATTTTTTCATCTTCTTGGGCTTTAGATCTAGTCTTTCTTCAATGTTTTTAGTCTTCTCCACCTCTGTCGTTTTCTTCAATTTTTCCATCTTGTCTTCAATTTTTTTGTCTTCTCCTTCTTTACCGTCTTTCATCAATTTTTTCATCTACTCCATCTGTCTTCAATTTCTTTTTCTTCTCCTTCTTTACGTCTCTCATCAATTTTTTTGTCTTCTCCATCTTTCTATATATTTTTTTGTTTTTGCTGTCTTTCTGAAATTTTCCATCTTTTCCTTCTTTCTGAAATTTTGTCATCTTCTCCGTCTGTCTTCCATTTTTAGTCTTCTCTGTCTCTCTTCAATTTTTTCATCTTCTTCGATCTACATCTAGTCTTTCTTCAATGTCTTGTCTTCTTCACCTCTGTCTTTTTTCTTCAATTTTTCCATCTGTTTTCAATTTTTCGTCTTGTCCTTCTTTACTGTCTTTCATCAATTTTTTGTCTTTGCTGTCTTCTTCAATTTTTTTCATCTTCCCCATCTGTCTTCAATCTTTTTGTCTTCTCCTTCTTTACCGTCTCTCTTCAATTTTTTCATCTTCTCCTTCTTTACCGTCTCTTTTCAATTTTTAGACTTCTCCATCTTTCTCCATTTTTTAGTTTTTGCTGTCTTTCTTAAATTTTTTCGTCTTCTCCGTCTGTCTTCCATTTTCGTCTTCTCTGTCTCTTTAATTTTTTTTCATCTTCTTGGATTTACCGTCTTTCTTCAATATTTTCGTCTTCTCCGTCTCTGTGGTTATTCTTCAATTTTGTCGTCTTCTCCATCTTTCTACATTTTTTTTCCACTTCTCCGTCACTGTTGATTTTCTTTAGTTTTTTTGTCTCCTCTGTCCTTCTTCATTTATTCACCTTCTTCATCTCTCTTCACTTTTATCATCTTCAGTCTGTTTTTCAATTTTTTCGTTCTTCTCTGTTGTTTTCAATTTTTGTCTTCTCCTTCTCTGTTGTTTTTCTTCATTTTTTTTGTCTTCTCCTTCTGTGTTGTTTTTCTTCAATCTTTTCCATCTGTCTTCAATTATTTTGTCTTCCTTCTTTACCGTCTTTCATCAATTTTTTGGTCTTTGCTGTCTTTTCAATCTTTTTCTTCTTTCTGATCTTCAATTTTTTCCACCTTCTCCTATCATGTTTTCTTCAATTTTTCGTCTTCTCCATCTTTCTACATTTTTTTTAGTTTTTGCTCTAGATCTCTTTTCCACGTCTTTTCCTTCTTTCTTCAATTTTGTCACCTTCTCCCACTGTCTTGCATTTTTAGTCTTCTCTGTCTCTTTCAATTTTTCTTCATCTCTTCTTGTGTCTTTTCCACCTTTCTTCAATGTTTTTAGATTTTCTCCACCTCTGTCAATTTTTCTTCAATCTTTCCACCTGTCTTCAATTTCTTTTGTCTTGTCCTTTTTACTGTCTTTCATCATTTTTTTTTCGTCTTTGCTGTCTTCTTCAATTTTTTAATCTCATTTTCCATCTGTCTTCAATTTTTTTGTCTTCACCTTCTTTACCGTCTCTCTTCAAATTTTTTGTCTTTATCCATCTTTCTACATTTTTAGTTTTTTGGTTTGTCTTTCTTAAATTTTTCGTCTTCTCCGTCTGTCTTCCATTTTTCATCTTTTCTGTCTCTTTAATTTTTTCATCTTCTTCGGCTTTACCGTCTTTCTTCAATATTTTTTCTTCTCCGTCTCTTTCATTTCTTAAATTTTTTAGTCTTCTCCATCTTTCTTAAATTTTTTTTGTCTTCTCCATCAGTGTTGTTTTTCTTTTTCTTGTTTCCTCTGTCTTTCTTAAATTTTTTCGCTTTTTAAATTTTTTCCAATCACATTTTTACTGTCTTTTCTCCAATGTTTTCGTCTTCTCCGTCTCTCCTATCATCTTTAATCTTTTCTAGTCTTCTTCCATTTTTCATATCCATTTTTCTAATTTTTTTGTCTTCTCCACCTTGTCGATTTTCTTTAGTTTTTTTCGTCTCCTCTGTCCTTCAATTTTTTCGCCTTCTTCATCTGTCTTCAATTTTTTCATCTTCATTGGTTTTTTTTCTTTCTTCAATGTTTTCACCTTCTCCGTCTCTGTCGATGTTCTTCAATTTTCCGTCTTCTTCCCTGTCTTTAATTTTTTGTCTTCTCCTTCTTTACCGTCTTTCATCAATTTTTTCATCTTTTCTGTCTTCTTCAATTTTTTCGTCTTCTCCATCTTTCTGCAATTATTTCATTTGTATCCATTTTCATCAATTTTTTCGTCTTCTCTGTCTTTCTTCAATTTTTTCATCCTTTCCGTTTTGTTCAATGTTTTCACCTTCCCGTCTTTTTTCAATTTTTCAACTTCTATTTTTGTTAAATTTTGTCTTCTCCGTCTTTCTTCTTTCTTAATTTTGCTTCTCCGCTCTCTTTCTTCAATTTTTCCTCTTCTCCGTCTTTCTTCAATTTTTTCGTCTTCTCCATCTATACTATCATTCTTCCAATTTTTCCTTCTCAGCCTTTATTCAATTTTCATCGTCTTCTCCGTCTCTCTTAAATTCTTTTGTCTATGTTCTTCTGCTTTTCCATTTTCTTTCAATTTTTCGTCTTCTAGTCTCTATTGTTTTTATTCAAAATTTTTCGTCTTCTCCATGTTTGCCGTCTTTCTTCAATTGTTTTGTCTTTTCTGTCTTTGTACCTTTTCTACAACTTTTTTGCCTTGTCCGCACTTTTCCTCGTCTGTCTTCAGCTTTTTCATCCTCTCTGTCTTTACCGTCTTTCTTCAATTTTTAGTCTTCTCCATCTTTGTTAAATTTGTTCATCTTCTCTGTCTTTTGCCGTTAATCTTCTTTTTTTTTTTCTTCTTCGTACTTCTTCCATTTTTTTGTTTTCTCTGTCTTTCTTCAATTCTTTTCAGTTCTCTGTCTTTGTTTCTTTTGTAATTCTTTACATCTTCTCCGTCTTTGTCGTCTTTCTGATTGTTTTGCCTTTTCATCACCTAACGTGATTCTTCATTCTTTTTATCTTTGTTTGCTTTCTTTATCTTTCCTGTCTTTGTCACCTTTTTTTTCTGCCACGCCATTGTCGCATATCTCCGTCTTTTTCTTCTCCACCTTTCCTAACATGTTTAGATCTAGTCTTCTCTGTCTCTTTCGCCTGTTTAAGTTTTTTAAAAAAAAAGACCTTAAATTTTCAATTTACTTAATCGTTTCATCTACATGTATTTGGGTCTCATGATATTCATGGCTAGATCTACTTTCAAGACGAATAATAGCTTTTATAGTGAGCCTCCCTAAACGGCAATCGATCTGCATATTTTGAAAGAAAAAAAACTTAACAAAAACTAGATCTAGTCTAATCTAGACCTAGCTTTTACTCCTACAAACAAAAAAAGGAGGACTCATGAGAGGAAGAAAAAAAGAAAGAAAAACCAGCATTCATGTTGAAATTCTTTTATTTTCGATTCAGAACTAAAATTTTCTTGTTTTCTATTATTTCCCCATTGACAAAATACGTGCGTAACTGGTGTTTGTGCAGTTTTTCATGGGCGCAAGTTGCGGCGCCGTTGCGCCGACTGTTTAGACCGTATTGCGCATGCGCAGGACTTATACATGGTTTATGTTTACCACTACGCACGCTTTTGTGCTCGCCGATAGTGGCGCAAGTTGCGCACGGTCTATGTTTACGGCCCACTGGCACTGCGCTTGCCGTTGGGGGAGGCAAATGGATGTAAATCTAGATCTAGACGTTCAACACACAGGAATACGCATCCGATTATATGACTAATTCTAACAAACAATTGTTTTTCTCCCAACCTAATGCTTAATTTTGTATTTCCACGCGTAGACTAGGATATATTTAGGTTGCTGAATTCTAATATGCAATCAGATTTCACAGATGACAAATCCTTACAATTTTATGTTCAGTCAAAAGTTCTTTCGGGGACGGGGTGGGGGTGAGAGGAGGGTCTGCGTCATCATTTCCGGTTTTCCGTGATCTCGACACGGGTGTCTGTGTTTGTTTTGTCTGTGTGTGAATGGGTGTATACTATAAGCGTAAGTGTGTGTGCATTTGTGACATGACAAAATAAAGAGGGTTGAAATAGTAGTGACAGATGACAATGCAGTGTTCCGTATTTCAAATATGTCATAAAATGTTTATCAACATTTTCAGATGGTTCTAACTCTCTTAATATTCATTTGTCAGCGTGGGCCTATCTATATCAAATTTTGTTCGTCTTTCAAAGCTCTTTCACCTCTGCGAGTATCATGCTTTTACCAAAATGTGCACAATCAAGGTGTTTTTTGGTTCTAACTGCTCCGCTAGAAGTGATGCAAGCGACTTGACCAAACATACACACACAAAAGCATCAATCTGTGTGTTGATATGTTTCATCCTCATATGCAATTCGCCCTCCTCTCTCGCTCTACGTAATTCTGGGTTAATGGAACCAAGATGGGTGTGTGGTGCTGTCAGGTCTGCCTACTGCATTATATAATAATAGCTTTGTTGCATTAAAGTTTCCCTGTCCACCATAATATGCAGTGATCTCATGGTGATTTCAGATGAAACAGAAAAAGATATAAAATAAGTGGAAAAAGAAAGGAAAAGAAGTAGGACCTATCAGCAACTCCGCCAACAACCCACCCTATTATTACTCCTTCTATTGCCAGTACAACTACATCTACTACTACCACTACTGCGTTGTACTTCAGTAGCATTTTCCAATACAGTAGGCATACACTCAAACATCGGTACATCCCCCCCCCCTTCTCTCTCTCTCTCTCTCCCCCCCTCCTTCCCTCCCTCCCTCCCTCCCTATCTCTCTCTCTCCCCCCCCCCCCCACTCTCTCTCTCTCTCTCTCTCCCCCCCTTTCCCTCCCTCCCTCCCTCCCTCCCTATCTTTCTCTCTCTCCCCCTCTCTCTCTCTCTCTCTTTCTCTTCCTACCCCCCTTTCTCTCTATCTCCCTCTCTTTCTCCCTCTCTCTCCCTCCTTCCCTCTCTCCTCCCCCTCTCCCCCCCTCTCTCTCTCCTCTCTTTCTCTCTTTCTCTCTCTCTCTCTCTTCTCTCTCTCTCTCTCTCTCTCTCTCTCTCTCTCTCTCTCTCTCTCTCTCTCTCTCTCTCTCTCTCTCTCTCTCTCTCTCTCTCTCCTTCTCGACTTCCGACTTAAAACAGGGACAGAGCAAGGAATTTACATCACATCCAACATCACACCATTGTCTCATATTATCTATTTTTTTCCATCCCTCCCCTCTACGTGAGTTGAATCTATAAATATATATTGTAACTGCCAGTGCTGCTGTTATTACATGAATCCGTTTTCGTCGCATGCCGTACTTCCACTAGACTATTCCATTTGGCAATTTTTACATGGGTCTGTCAAATGCAATTATTATGTATATCGGTTACCGACAACAATGAGTTAACAATCAACAGGTCTTTCAATTGTTTCTTCTTTTTTTTTGAACACCTTTTAATAACTGCCATGTTTACTTTCAAAAGGAAACAATACATATTTTGGCTCTTTCTTATCCCAAATTTTTAAAAGATACTGAGACTGAGTGGTATCTCCCAACATCACAAACCTGTCCAAATATATCTAGATCTATAATATAAATGTTTCGTACTGATTCATGTTGAGTTAACTAAAGCACTGATGGTTGTTTGTACAACTAGATGTAGATCTAGAATCTAGATCTATAATAAAATGTTAGACTAGATCTAGATCTAGACTTAAGATCTAGATCTGGATTTAGAATTTATGTTCATTCTTGTATTAATTTAATCATTTTAAATTGCTTCGAAGACAGTGGTGCTCGCTAGCCATATTGATGGCTAGGCTTGCAGATTGGAGTAAGCAGGTGTTGAGGTTGGGGTCGTTTGAAATGCTCGCAAAAATGTCCCATAGCTTAGAGCGTAATGAAAGTTTAGCATGCACAAGAAAAACGATTTGTCTATACAGCGATACATATGTCCTCGAAAATGTGGGGTGGGGGATCTTTCAAGCATTATTTTTAATTTCAATCAATTTTTTCTCCCTTAAAAAGAAATAAAGTTATAGGTAGATTAGCGCTAATATCTAGCTTGATTACTTTTCATTATGTGAGAAGACAAATGTGTATATCCACTTTTCTAACTTTTGTGCCTCTACAAAAATTTAAGCAGGTTTTGACAGCCATTATTTACTCAAGTTGAAAGGGAATATTTGAAATGAGATCACTGCCATTGCCAGGTTGTCCATGATGTAAAGCTAGTGCGTTGGCATGTTTTGAAGGTATGAACATCAGATCCATCTTTAAGTGGGTTTTTTTTCTTATACACTCTCTAGATTGGCTACCTCTCCCCATCCTTGAACAGCTTTTTGTGGTTTACCTACCATCTCTGGAACAACGGGTCTTGGTTATGGTGGATAAACTTGTCACTGATGTATCCTCAGAAGAAATGGAATATATCATCAAAAACAGTCACTTGGTATGTTTATGGATAGCATTAGCAGTGCATAATGTGCTTTTTCTTTTTATTTGTGTCAACTGACATATTGGTCAACATTATTTAGTAAACTTTTATATTGTAACATGTAAATTAAAAAAATTATTTTAATGCATAATCACAAATGATTTGAACATAAATGTTGATGAAGGTAAAGTTCACTTCAGACAATAATCTGTGTTGAATAAGAACAATTTAATGTAAAGGAGTGTACACACTAACAAATATTACAGCACTTGTTTGAAGATAGGAGAATTTAAGTCTTAAAACTCATTCACTGCTGGATATTTTTGGTTCAGACGACTGAGATTTGCCAGGTATTTTGATACATAATTTGAAAAACCACTGTAGTTGTGCTGTTTGAGGTAGATACATAATGCAAAAATGCATTCTCTTCCAGGAAAAATTATTTTTTTAGATAATGTAGGTAGTTTCATTTTTTTTTGGGGGGGGGGGGGGGGGGGATAAAACCCTTTTTTTCTAGTGAATGACATATCTCCTTAAACTGTATCGGTAGTAGATTTAGACTAAGGTGTACACCTAATGTTTGACTTCTTTCTAGATGAGATAACATCATAAAGATTAGTATCTGATGATTGAGAATCAGATTCACTTTTAGATTAATTAAGAGCTAATTCCTTGGTTGAAAGTAATTATTAACTACTAGAGCTGTGTCCGTTTACTCTTAATTTCTGGCAAAAGTCACTACCTGAGAATAATTTTATGTCCTGTCTCCGTACAAATGATGCAACTACATGTGTGAGTGTGAGAGATGCCGAAAGATATTGGGAACTAGTAGGAAAAAATAGGAAAATCAATACTGACAGATGTTGGGTTTGGCAGCCAACAGTCTATTGACGGGATCTGGAAACGGTAGTGAATGAGTTAATAAAGAAACAAGATATCCAGATGAAACACGAGTTATAATATTTTACTGGGGAAAAAAAGCAAACACTTTTGAATTGATGAGTAGAGATACATGTACAGCTTTATTTGAGATTAAGACTTGAGCAATCAACTTATTTGGGCAAACTAAATTTACCCTCTTTTCGAACATTTCAGTAATTCAATTGTTCAGTTTATGGTCACAATGAAAGGTTTGCATTATGTTAAAGAAAAGAGGTATACGTCCCTCCCAATTTTCCTTTACCAATACATTCCTATCACTTTTTGCTTTCAACCTTCATATGTGAGAGCTTCAATTCAATGAAATGTCTTGCAGCATAGCGTTGGCAATTATTCCCCTCCACGTGTCACATTAATTTCTCATTATTCTATCAATTCTACGACAGATCCAACTCTTTAAAGGTCCATCAAAACCACCCGCCCGACTTTCCTATCGCCACTTTAGCTATACCATTTAGCTATTTTTCTTGTTTCTATCTGTGTCTCTTTCTCTTCTCTCTCTTCTTCTTCTCCTCTGGCGTGGTGTAAATGAAGTGTAAGTTCAGGCCAGTGATGAACAGCATCGTTGTGCTCTATCCCCCGTAAATGCACCAGGCCTTCATTACTGTAAGAATAGTAATAATTAATAGTAAGATATCTGATGCACAAGTCACAGAGAGAGAGAGAGAGAGAGAGTTTTGGCCAGTGAAGAACAGCATCATTGTGCTCTGTCCCCTGTAAAATGCTCTGGGTCTTCATTACTGTAACTGTAAGTTCTGAAGGCTTTCGCTGATTCAAAATGTGTCCCTTTGATCGATGATTTGATAATCTGGATGTAATCCAAACAAATTGGTCGGAACGGAGGTGTTTGGATTATCGAGACGTGACTGTATACAAATATTTATGAAAGTTCTTGATTTTTAAAAGTATCTAATGTCCCATTCAGCCAGTTGTGTGTAATGTTAGTTATGAACCCTATGATCACTTCTAAGATGGGGGGGTTTAATTAATAATAATAATAATAGATAGTTCGTGTATAGCACCCCACCCCGATATATATCAAGCTCAGAGCGCTCAAACATGGATAAACATTATAAATCAAGACCTATGCACAGAATTTACACACACCAATGCAATATACATGTTACGCGTCCATAACAAACATATTTCAAAGCATGTGATGATAATACAAAAGACAGTTGACATCACTGAACTACATTTATGACAGCAATGAGAAATATGAATCCGTGTGGGTTTTATAGCTGTGTGGAAAACAGGTGGGTTTGAGTTTTTTCTTAAATGTCTCAGTTGATTATTTCAGAGAAACAAACAGCCTCTCACTTCTTTTCCTATGGTAGATTAGTTATGATGATAATAAATGGATTTGGCTGTGAAAAAATTTGTATTATGTGCTCTACATTATCTCACATAAGTGCCTTTTCTTTCTTTATACAGATCTTATTGAGTCGAAGAGAAACCCATGTGTACCACATTATATGTTCGATGCTGGATACGTTGATGTCTTACTCAGCTAAAATTCAACTGGTCAAAAATTGCTTTACTTCTATTGTGAATGAAATACCAAATACATGCCACATGTCCGTTCCTTAAGGTGATTTTGTTTTCTTTTTAATGTTGCAGTTTAAGAAAAGGGAGTAAATGTAACTGATGACATGTTTCAACTGCCAATATGCTTCTTATGTGGATTTGTCCTTATTGTTATTAAGGCCATACATAGCCTGTAAATACATTTTCAACTCTATGGCTCCGTATTCCAAATTATCCATTATGTAAGTTTGTGTGTGTGTGCATGCACATGTGTGTATATGTATGTATGTATATATTATATCTATATCTGTGAAGCTGACTTTCTCTAACTTTGAGCGCTACAAACTCAGGAACCACTTTAGATCAAAACATATTTTGCATGTAACATGTAGGTTTCAAACAGTTTGCTTTAGGCCCTTAGCATATAGATGAACTCTTAGATCAAATCAGTATTTGAATTGTTTAGGAAAAGATTGTTTGCCTGCAATCGAGGAAACTTTTTATTCATATTTGATCTAGTTCGTCTATTTCGGTCATTATAATGTAAAGCCTGCGTAACCTCAGCATTAAGTACTTACTTGGTCTAATATTTGTACTTGATATCGCCTGTTACCAGTACAATGGCTTCTGTGTTTACTGCAGCTAAAGGTCGAGAGATTTAGTTTTATTATACTTTGCGTAGTGATATCCTCTATAGTTTGAGTATTCCATAGTTGATCCTTTCTTATGTATTGGTACTACCGTTCCCTTTTTCCAGTCGTCTGGCACCTGTTTGGACTTCCATGCTTGTTGGCATATTGCAATATTTTTTTTTATTGCATGTAGTAGTTTGTCTGCCTCTCTCCGTTGGTTTTTAATCGTTTCTGGATAAACATGATCTGCTCCTGGGGCTTTTCTAATTTCACTTTTCTTATAGCTATTTGGATTTCTTCCATTGATATACAGTGTAATCCACTTATATCAACAGCCTATTTATCGGCGTTTTGATATATCGACATATTTTCCAATTCCGAATTTTTCCTTCAATATCTTTACTTAATAATTTCTCTTACATCAACCTTGTTTTTCAGCCCACTCCGCTATATCGACATGCTTCCTGGTGAAGCCCACCAACGAAAAAAGGGGGGGGGGAGTGTCACGCTAGGCCGAACGGTCAACACCGTCAACACAATTAGTCCGAACAAACCCCAGGACATCAGACTGTCTATTAATATTATCTCTATCACAAAGACGAGCGCGTCTCGCGCAGTAGGGCCTAACGTCTTCACTACCCCCATATTCACCGCTGTCGGCAGGTGTGCCATGGTCGGTTTCTTCGCCTCTCCCTTTTCCTCAGCACAACAGACAGGCTTTGCTACGAATGCGCGTGTGTAGCCCCCTCCCCAATCACTTGCATACACCTTCCCATCTCACAACCTCTCTATCACAACCATACGTCTGTTGCTGTCCTTTTCCTTTTTTTTTTGATTGAATGGAAATAAAGGCATATATATTTAAAAAAATCAAAAATGGGGAAAACTGATACCATGAACGGAAAATCCCCCAAACCCCTGTCTCACAGGAAAAGAATCAAGGGAAGCAATCATGTAAAATAAAACCAGTGCTTTACTGTTTTAGATTGCCTCCCCTTGTTTTTCCTCTTTGGCTTTGTATTTGTATTTATTGACATTCTATATATCGACATTAAATCCTCTTCCCGAAGCATGTCGATATAAGCGGATTACACTGTATCTACATCTTCAGTTGTCTCATCTCGATTACTTGTTCCTCTTACTAATTGATGTTTACTCCTTGTTTCATATGTTCTGGAGGGATTATGTAATTATTGAAATTACTTTCTCCACGTTTCCATTATTTGGCTGTCTTCTTTCATTATTTCTCCTTTGGCATTCTTAATTCGTTGTATTGGGCATGTTTTGGTCTTTCTCATGCTCTTCATTGCCCCCAGAACAGCTTTTGATTTCCTTGATAGCTTTCTTGAAATCTTTGTCCAAACTCTTCCCATTGTTCCTGTTTTGTTTTCCTCACTTCCTCTTTGGCGATAGTTCTTTTATTCACGTAATCTATCCTATCCTCTGGTCTCTTTGTTTCTAAATATTTCTTCCAGGCATCCTTCTTTTCTTTGATATTAGTCTTGACATTCTGTACTGGTTTATTTAGTTCCTCTATTTTGAGTTTAGTAGCTTTCTTCTTTCCTTTTCTGTTTGTTTTCTTCAGTCAGTAATCTCATTTTGGCAATAACTAGGTGATGATCACTAAATATTTCTGCTCCTCTGTTTACTCTTGCATCCAATATACTGTAAAAAAGGGAGCTGCTAACTATTATGTAGTCTATGATTGATTTTTCACACCTGTCTTCATTTACTCTTGTATATTTGTGGATATCTTTAAGAGGAAAAAAGATGTTTGCTATTTTCATGTCATTCTTTAGGCAAAAATCTGTTAGTCTCTCTCCATTTGGAGAAGTTGTTGTCTCTCCTTCTTTACCTATTACTCCTCCTGACGATTCTATATTGTTGCCTACTTTAGCGTTTAAATCTCCTAAAACCATTAGTTCCCGTTTGTGTTTACGATTCTCTGCAGCTATTTGTAAATCGTTTTCAAAGATATCTTTTTCTTCTTTAGTGGCGTCTTTGTTTGGTCCATAAGCTAATAATAATTTAATTGGTCTTCCTTTTGGTTTAATATTTACCTCTAATAGCCGTGGGCTTATAATTTTCTAACTTTGTAGTAGCTTTTCATGCCTTTTATGTACTAGGAGGCCTACTCCTGCTCTAGCTCTATCTTTGAGTAAATTCCCTTAGCCTTTGGTCATTCAAGACCAGCCTGCAAAGCAACAGGTTGTTATTTGTGTCAGGGTTAACTCCCTTAGCCTTTGGTCGGCCAAGACCGACCTGCAAGGCAGCAGGAGACTCGTGGAGGGTGGGATCATCCACTCCCCGTACAGGTGCCCGGTGGTGTAGCCCCATATTGTTGAAACCACTCTGCTTTCAACTTAAATTTCTTCTTCTTTGTAAGGGTTGAGTTGATACAAATCTTATTTATAGACCTGTAATTAACATGGTCTACAGTGACATTATCACCAATCACCATTTTCACCCTCAAAGAAAAAAGACGCAACAACCATAGTGCTGCTCGTGGCACATCATACAGTGACCCTCAGGTTACAAAATAAAGCGACCTTTCGCTGACATTACTGACAATGTTAAATTAAGCATCAGCCCAGTAAACAGTTGATTTTCTATTGATGTTACTGGTTAGATGGAAATGTGACTCATCACTGAAACAAACATGGTTCAGCCAATTGTCAGTGTTTGTGATTTGTTGAAGAAACCACATGTGCTGTCTAGGGTCATTGTCTCTAATAGATGCAGCCTGTTTTACTGGGATTAGATAGGGATTCAGCCGAAGGTCTTTTTCTAATATTCTGTAAACGGCTGATTTTTATCATCCCTGAGTCTTGTGATCGTCGTAGACATGACCGTGTTAGCTTTTACTCGACTAATTCTTGCACATGGTCAATATTGTGATCTATTGTGGCTAAATGTTTTCTTCAGATATATCTCTGTTCATAGGGGTTTGATCATAGGGGCAACCTGGCCATGATTCTTGAATTTTTCAATTATTCTATGGATTGTATATTTACTTGGTAAATCACTTGGATTCAAACCATGAACATACCTCAACTTTCATCTTCTATTATCATAACATAAGATTGGGTTTCAAACCAATGTTGGATTATTTTCTCGTCGTCAACTTCTTTGACATAATGACAATGCCATTTTGTTGTCTGCTAGAGTGCTAAACAAACTGGCTGAAAGCTAGGTTGCTAGGTCAAATTAACAACCTCCATTCATTACGCTATTCCTTAACTGCGTTATGGTGCACAGAACACTAAAACAAGTGTTTTAATGTTCTGTGTTATGGTGTGCAGGAGTTTTGATTTTGCAATATTGGTCTCACATTCACACTAACTTAACTTTCTCATTCTTCTTCGTCTTCGAGATGTAGATACCTCCTGTGGAGGAGGACAGATGTACATTGCACAATCCTAGAAAGCTGATCACATCCATGCAGACAGCATAGCAAATGTAAATGCAGCACAATGGTAAAATGGCACAAAAGAGTCTAATTGGATCACAGGGAACGCATCACTTCAATGGTTAAAGACGAAATTAGTTTGACAAACTTTGACAGAGTATAGAGTCTGGCAAGGAGAAGAAAGATCTATCATGTTGTTCATGATCTTAAACATTGTTGTCATCGTGTTCTTCTTACATCCAGGGGTTCTTGTGGCTCAGTCTTTGAACAAGTCACGAAAAACACTTTAACCGTGAGGTGAGAAATCGTTAAACACCTTGTTGATTGCATGTATAATTTTACGTTCAACTTTAGAATGTCTATTTAAACAAATTTTTCAAAAATCTTTTTTGTTTTCATAAAAGTAAAAGTGTTTCTTGTTCCACTTTTTACAAATCAAAAAAGTAATAATCAAAATTTGTATGTTTCAACTCTGCTGTGCTAGATTTTCTTCCATTTAGCCCAATGGTTATGGAGTGGTGCATTTTATGGTAGTTCCATTTTTTGAAAACATACTGTATATATATACGAGGGGGTGAGATGCAAAATCCACTATATCCAAAAGAAACCAACAGATGCAGTGTTTAATTTCTGTTATGTGTTGCTTGAAACAAATGTCCATATTTGCTAGTAAGACCGATCAAATTTCTCTCTTTAACGACAACTATTTTGTTTTGATTGCAAATATAAAGAATGACAATTAGTTGTTTTGCTTTTGGTTGGTTTTTTAGTTAAGCAAAAAAAAAAAGGAAGATGACAGGTAGCACAACATAATATTAATAATGATAAACCAATAATTTTCCAGTTCCAGCACCGTTTAATATTTAAGAAAAGGAAAAAAATGTATTAACAAGACAAATGTAATTTGGTCAAATATTCTTGATTTATCAAAGCTCATTTTATTATGCAATACCATGCTATGCATGTTTTCAAGGTATTCAATTTTTTTACCAGAATTTAATAAGGGGGAAAAGGAGTTTAGAGGACCGTTAAAATGCAATATGAATCAGCAAAACAAAACCTTATAGGGACTAAACTTAAAGCCTCAAGTTCATTCCACTCAAATTGGGTATGTGCTTTCCCAAACTCAATTTTACACTCACTTAAGTTATTTTCTATCCAAACTTCCATGAACTATGAAATGGAGAATATTTCAATATTCCTTTGATCTCAATTCAGATTGTAATATCTTTAAATTTGTTCACTTCGTTATTATTCTAAAGTTGTTTATGTATTATAAATATTATACATAATACTAATGTTATGCATAATACTATTCAATGTGACATTTAATCACTTAATCTCTATATATTTAGAGACACTGAATGACATATGTCAGAAATATTAGTATGTCATAAAGTTATGTAAAATAAATAGTATGAATTCAAGTATAAGCAACTGTTGTTCTTCATTATTTGTTGTTCTTTGCACTTAGAGCTCTTGATTATATTATTTCTTACTGGTTTTGTCAGTAAGTGAAATGTCAATAAATTTAAATATGTTTTTAAAGCATAATTTGTAAATTTAATTGTTGTAATCTAGTATACACTTCACAAATATACACACATATTTTGTTAATTGTTTCTCTGATCCCTATGTTGTACAATTGTATAAGTTTTTGTTAGACTGGACAAAAAATGCTGTCATGAAGTTTTGCAAACAGAGGAACAATTTATACTGGAGAATAATAAAAACGTGTTTCAAGGATGGATGGATGTAAACCCAACATTGTAATTGTATCAAATGTCATTCCAAATGTACACGATAGATAATTGTAATAAATATTCAGCTATAAAAACAGTGATTTTCTATGGATATAAGATATGAATACTGTATAATTAGGAAAAGAATTATCAAACAAATATATTGTTGTCTGCAGACAATTTTTGGCATAAGCGTTGGTTGAAACATTGAGAGAAAAGAAAAGCCCCTACATTTCATGAAAAACAGGAATGAAAAGTATAAACTACAAACAATAGCAAAATTTGCTATCAGATAAATGGCATGGATGGAATCTTAGATCGATTTTGTTGAAAGGAACTTTTCCTTACATAATTCTAACTTATGCAATTATTGTAAACTGACAATATGTACATCTACTTATGAAGTGTAAAACAAAAAAAAGGATTGATAATACGTAAACATACATTATCCTTTTTGGTCAATGGTATTATTATTACTTAAAGCAAATCTGCTGAAGATGAAACAGAAAGAAACATGATATAAATAAATAACTATAAGAAAATATCATGTCCTGGCTTGTAAGGATCATTTTTTGCTTGTCAATCTAGCAGCTTCTATTTTGTCAAAAGTTGGCATTCCATGGGGAGAGTCAGTAAGTCCTGCTCTTCATCAATAATTCTTTCAGAGATAGCATTTCTATAAAACAGAAAAAAAAAATGCAAAAGTGAATAAAATAAAGCTCATTTTCACTTTCCCTGGCTGAATCTCGAAAAACATTGGTTTGGCACATCAGATTAAAACAATATATCCTGTTGTTGCAAATAAAATATTTGGTTCATATTGTAGTTGTATATACAGTCAAACTATGTTATACCGCCAATGGCAGTACAATAACAAAATGGCGTATAATGGGATTTGCAAAATTTTAGTATTTTTTAATAGGGTTTTCCCAGCAGGCCTAAACCTTGGCGACACAAGCATGTAGGTCTACCAGAATTAGGCCCCTACAAAAATGCACATCGTGTTGACAGATGGCGTACAAAAAAATCATCATATATTATTAGCCTGCACTGTTTTGAATCATTGTCCTAAACAAAACAACAAGCTGCGCTGTTACTGTCAGCATAGGCTACAGGTATATGTCTATAATTTAGTAGGCTAGTACAGTAGTTGCTGGATAATTGATACACAATGCAACGAAACACATGCCTGCATCTGACGACCTGAAATTTTACTATATAATAAAAAGTGTTCTCATAAACATATGGTATGCATAAAACCAGATTTTTCAACGCAGATGTGGGATTGTCAGCCGATTACTTACAATGTAGTGATGCGTTTCCGGAAGAACTCAGGGTTGTTCAGTCAGTGCATCACTACTAAGGAATATACCTGCATGCTTTACACTATTATAATATTGTATCTTACTAGTTAATACTACTAGGCGATACAACACATTATTTAAAACATTATTTTTCCCAATTTCATCAGCTTGCAACTGTTTAAGTTTTCATTGCAGAGTACATTTGCTATAAAAATGCCATAAAATATCTGTCTCTACCAGTGTCATAATACTTTAATTAGGGACACTTAATTGCAATCTATCTTTTTTTGGCAGTTTTAACAAAATATTTGGGCTCTAAAAATAATAAGAGCATTCCGTCTAATTGGCGATATAAAATAATTTTCTCATTGCTTTTGTATGGCTGTCGTTCTGTCCCTTGAAAAGTTGGTGGTAAAAATAAAGGTAGATAGCTGTCATTTCCTCTTAATCTTAATTCACCCTGAAATCACTGCACATGGTTAATGAGGTAAATTGAAATCAATCAAGTATGTATTCAGCAATATAAAACAAAACCAAAACAAACTATCATTAATTATAGTATAGTGCTGGACACAACATATATCTACAAAAAGATGAAGTAACATAAAATGACAAGTAAATTCTCATGAAAATTAAAAACTAAAAACCAACACAAGAATAGCAAACAATAAACCCCAACAAACTTTAATAAAAGGCTTTTTTTATACTCTGGAAAAAAATGTTTGGTTATAATTAATAGCCTACATCAGATGTTGCACCTGTAGTCTCATTTACTTTTCATAAATGAAGCTTAAAATTCAAAACTAAAATTTCAAAATGTCCATTCCATTAGTCACAACTGAAGAAAATTATAGGAAAAAATTCATCATTTTAGAAGGGGAAAATGACTGAGAGTTGAGGTGGTTTAGATGACAGAAACATGGGAAAGAAAGAAAGTAAATCTAGCATTAATATTTGAACAAAATAATAATAATAATAGTGGTCACTGGTGAAGAGCATGAAAGTGAAACCTAAAAAATGCTAATGTTTTAATTCAAGACCCCAAATCTAAAGCTGAACTGTTTATTGTCTTGAATAATCAATTTTCTTCAGTATTTTCTGATCCGCTACCAAAATTAACCATAACAACAGCATACCTACAGGTGTAAAGCAGGAGTACTAAAATTACTGCTCAACATCTCTGAAGCAGAGAGCTTATCCCAGTTTCTATAGCGTAAGCGGAACAGGTGACAATAATCACTCCCTGGCCAGGACACTAGTCTGACGAGAGTTTTTACTCCCAAGCTAGTGCACCTGGGTAGAGTGGAGAAATGTGTGAATGTGTCTTTCCCAAGGAACACAATGTCAGACCTGGCGTTGGTAAGATTCGAACTTGGGACCTCATGATCCCCAGTCCGGCAGTCTAACCGCTCGGCCACCATCGCCACAGATGAAATATCTAGGAAAACATTGAAAATATGTGCATATGAAACGAACAGACATCTATGTGATGTTATTCCAGGCATCTCTAAACCAAGGTAAAGTTCCAAATGAGTGGAAAAATGCTAATATAGTCCCATTATTTAAAAAGAGAGATCAACAAAGAGCAGAAAATTACAGACTTGTTTCTCCTAACTTCAGTAACTTGTAAACTATTGGAACACATCATACATAGTAACATAATGGATGACCAGACATGCATTGCATCCTAACAGATATCCAACATGGATTTAGATAAAAACAAAGTGTGATTACTGTGAAACTCAACTTATTACAACAATAAATAATTTCAGTAATTCTCTACATCAAGGAAGCCAATTAGTTAGATGCTATTGCTATCCTCCTGGATTTCCCAAAGGCTTTTGACAAAGTAGATCACAATGGATTAATAATAAAATTGGATCGGTATGGTATTAACAAGTCTCTTCTTCAATGGATCAAATCGTTTCTTATTGACCACACTAAATAGGTAATTGTTAAAAGTATTAAATTAAATTTAAGAAATATAATCCCAAATCAATGCTTTCAGGCGCATCCCCAGGAACTGTCCTAGGTCCTCTATTTTTTGTATATATATATCAACCATATCAACCAAAATATCTCACCAGGTACCAAATTAAGACTTTTTGCTGCTGATAGTCTATTTTATAGAAAAATAAATAGCATGGAGGATTGCAAAATATTACAAAATGACCAAAACATCCTGCAAGAATGAGAGAGAAGTGGAACATGGAATTCCATCCAGATAAATATCAGGTACTAAAAATATGCAAAAAAGTAAAAATAGTCAACTCAGATTATTACATACATAACCAAATACTAAAAATAACCAACAATGCAACATACGAGGAAGGAATTACAATAGACATTAAATTGCAATGGAGAGAACAACATAGAGCACTATGAAGAAAAGCAAATGGCCTTTTTTGGCCTCCTTAGAAGAAAATTTTACAACTGTCCTCAAAATGTAAAAGAGAAGTGCTTCAAGGCTTTAGTAAAACCAATCTTAGATTATGGTAGCTGTTTCTGGGACCCACACCAACATACCTACTTACAAGAAATTGAGAAAGTACAAAAGAATGCAGCCCACTTTGTAACTAATAATTATACATACTCTAAAGGAAATACCAAAACCAACATGAACCAATTACAATGGATACCTTTAGAAGAACATAGAGCCAGAAATAAAATTAATATAATGGCTATAAATGACCAACTGTTTATTCTATTAGGTAGATCAGCTTAACTTGACTCAAGAACAACCAAATCAGGCTGTCAAACATACATGATTCCACCTTCAAACATTGATTGTCCCCTGCACTCATTTTACCCTAGTACAGTAAGGCTGTGGAATTGACTGCCAACAGAAATAAAACTCAGCAATGGTACTGAAGACTTTAAAAACAGAATTAAACACATCACTTTAAACCCAAAATTGGATTGATATTTTAGTTAAATCAAAATATGTGCACTGACAGTAATACTCAAGAATTGAGTTGGTCAGATATTATTATGAAGAAGAAGAAATTTTGTTTTAGTTTTTAAAAGAAAAAAATAACTATTCAGATGAAACACAATTATTTTAACACTTAATCAACCTGAGTATCTATGCTGCAGTATTTCAACTTCAATTCACCAAAATGCATGCTCTCTTTTTTAAACAGGAGTTATTTTTTTATGACAAATGGATTTGATGAACTGATAGATAGGTCAACTGCTTTTGAAAGAGACAAGAGCAAAAAGTAATGAAATTAATCTAATCTAAATTGGACTCTCCCTGAGAGGTTTGACATATTCTCCTCAATTCAAATGTATTGGGTCGTGATATTCTTGTTGCAAAGATTAATTGACAAGCAAAACCAAACAATCTCACAATTTTTGTATGCCTTCTCTAGTCTTAAGTTGTGTTATCAATAAACCAATGGCGAATATGCATAACAACTCCTTTGTGTCTATGCAGAGGCAATCTTTTTTCTTATTCAGTCCTTCATAGTTGACCCTACACGTAAGGATACATGCTCTTTATTAAGTAGAATCTACATTATATGTGATTTTCATTCATTCAATGGCCATATTGTATGCATAATATGAATTTGAATGTGTATGGCAACATGCCCCATTTATAAGAGGACTGTAACTTGTGCACAATTCCACATGGTAACGAAAATGATAAAAACAAACCTAAACAAAAATGTAACAACAAAAACCCTACAAACTAAACTCATCTAAGATAAGGATAAATAAAACGCAAACACAATGTCTAGATCAGACTAAACCCTAGGAGGATTTATACCTGAGATTGGCTATTCATAAACTATGATTTATCATTTAATGCACCAAAATGTTATGTGTCCTAAGGACTCTTCATTTTAGTGATGATTAGTGTTTACATATAATTGAGTGTTACATGAAAGGTTTTATGCAAAAAAATCTTTAATATTTTATACAAATCACTGAACATATGACTATAGAGTCTACAACAAAGTGCACATGTATGTGTATTACCTCTGATACGATTGATCTTTGGTCCATACGCCATGTCCCATTGATATGTTGTTATAAAACTTAAGGGTATCAAAGGCAGCAGTAAACCATACTTCTTTCCTTTCAATGCCCTGTTGACGAAGATGTGAATTACACAGTGCAAAATAAGATAAATTTTGATCATCTTCCTTTGGTTTGATCATCACAGTACTCAATTGAAAATAAGTTTGAAGCTCCTAATTGAAGGGAAGAACAAAGAAGAAAATATTGAACAAACACAAAAAGATATAGAATAGAAGGTCATTATTTTTCACTCTAATCCAAATCATTGCCTTTATTGAATAATATGAAGCATTTGTTTTTGAGATCTTCTATTTGATTTGTTACAGTTACAGAAAAGCAAAACAATGCTAGTAACTAGGGAAGCTAAAACACAAAATCTTAAATTAGGCAGGGAGAATTTAGAACAAGTTCAAAGCTACAGTTACTTAGGAGTAATGATTAACTCAGAGGAAAAGTAAGAGAAGAAATCAGCCAGAGAATCCAAAAAGCAAGTGCAATATATAACCATCTAGGAAAGGCATTTGTAGGTAAACAAGAATTGTCAACAAAAACCAAAATGGCATATACAACACAGTTTATTGTCCTACTCTCCTCTATGGCAGTGAAACCTGAACCTTAGACAGTAGAGAATAACAGAGTGCAGGCAGCCGAAATGAAATATCTAAGAAGAGTAGTAGGGAAAACTAAAAGAGACAAAATCAGAAACACAACAATAAGAGATCAAACCAAAGCAGATGGCATAAAAACTAAGATAGAAATGAATCAATCGAGATGGCTTGGGCATGTTAACAGAATGAATGACAATAGAATAACTAAATCAGTATATAGTGCTAAAACAAGGTAAAAGACCAAAAAGGCAGACCTCGGAGAAAGTAGGAAGAAGATATAAAAGAGGCATTAACGCAAAGAAATTTAACTTTTTGGAAGGAAACAGAAACTGTCAGGACAGGGCAGCCTGGAGAAAGATCATTTCGGGCATCTAAAACCCATACACTGGAAGTAGAATGGGAGCTGATAAAGAAAGAAAGAAAGACAGTTACACTTTTGCAGTTTCAAAATTTCTAATGTAGTTCTATTTAAATTACCTGACTAATACTGATACAGTGGAACTTGCTTACAACAGGATTGACGGGATCAGGGAAAACATTCTGTTGCATCTGAGTTCCATTGTAATTGTAGAGATGTAATTTTTTGTTATACATATGTCTTCACTCTCTTCTCGACTTAGCCTATTATTCTAGCTTTCATCTCTAGTAATAAAGCATTTTTCTTCTTTGAAACCATTCCAATGAATGAGTGTATGACAGATCTAGCTATAGAGCTATGTGTGCCGTTTCAATTTAAATTGGTGAAGGACGTATGCCTGTGTACTGATGTTTACATGTAGAAGTGACATGGATGAATGAATTAGATGAATGTATTTCATTGCAATTAAAATCACAGGTACAGTAGACACCGGCAAACACCAAATAAAGAATGCATGCTTGGGCAATTGTAACTCGTTGACCAATTGTTGGACATTGAATTGCAAGCAAAATTGCATTGCCACTCCCTCATTCCCTGCTCTACTCTCTTCCTCTCCATTCATACATTCAAACAGGCAATGCTTCCTCACACGTTAGGCTCCATCCAATCGTACCCACTGATCGTTTCCCATCCAACAAACGTCAAACACACACAAACTAGTGGTATTACTGCACCCACACGGCCCTCCCTCAAGCCTGTGAGTGTGAGTGTAACTGTGACTATGAAGTAGTGTTTGTTATCTTACCTGATTTTGAAACTGTTGCTTACATTAGTAATAGTATTATACAAGAATCAAATAAAGAGAAGTCATTGATATGTATCATTTTGATTCTTTCAACTTTCTAACCATCCAAACAACTATCATACAAATTCAACATTTCAAACATAAACATAAAAAATTTGAAAACTTACAGTGCTATCTTTCCTTGCAAATTATAGCTCTTCTTTTTTATTATTAGTTCCAGTCTGTCCTAAAAGAACAAATTCATGTAGAATTTTTTAAAAGGATCTTAAATCTGTTTCCACTTTTTCCTCCTAAAAATTAATTCTTGTGCTTAGGTAAATATATAAAAATTCAGTGTAACTTGAAATCTGCATGGTTTTGTATCTTATGGATATCAATAGGAAAATGGTATTACATAAATGACTATAACAAATAAGATCTAAATGAAATAATTATTCAACTTAATACTAATACCCATATAAACTAGAGACGTTTTTTTTTGACCCTATCGTCAATCAATGGTAGCAATTGAGTCAAGGAGATCCAAAACCAAAAGAAGTCTCTGGAGCGGGCAATCATAAATGCAGTTTGCCTCTCCCGCATCTCATTTTGCATAGCCAACTGACGTTCCATCTAAAATTTAAAAATGAAACAGAACAGGGTTGATAGTTAAGGAAATCATAATACATTATGGAAACCAAAACAAAGCCTTTTTTTTTTTACTGAATATTAATGATTGCTGAAGACTAAAACATTTAACGATGACTCAATACATGTATAAGATATGATGAATGGGATTTGACAAAATCGTTCAAGATGCTTTCTCCCCCCTATAATTTATAAAGAAAAAAAAAATGAATACTAAAACTTCATTTACGATGGTATACCTGCAGTTGCTGGGTCTTCAGCATGAATTCCTGCTGTTTTTTTAAATTTTCATCCATTGTTTTACCAAGAAAACTACCCATGTTGATGATATAGATTGACACAAAACTTGAAATGTAGATGGTACTGGTAGGTGGACCTATAAATAAAAGACAACAATATGAACTAGTACATAAAGAGTTATTTCCATGAAAAATAATAATAAAATAGCTCTAATTTGACTATGTAATGATTAAATTGACAAAGTTACTATAACATTCCGGGGACTTGGTAGCTCAGAGGCAAGCTGTCAGCCACTCAACCAAAAGGTTGTGGGTTCAAACCCTAAGCCTGGCAGATTAAAAAGTTTTCTTAATTTTTTCCAAATGCAACACCTACAGCACCCCCTGATCTGGGTAGGTGTATCAACACAAATCCCATTGGAAACACATGATAAAAAAGAGGTCCCATGTGCAGATCACAGCACTCAGTTCATCTTAAAGATCCTTTTGCTGTTCACAATTTTTCAAATGTCAGTGTCAACGATTTCAAGTTGTTTTGGATAAGGCTGTAGTCTGTAAGTGCCAAATGATGATAGCATGGTGAAAGGAATGAAAAATGAAGGAAGGGAAAGAGTATCTTGTCTGTGACATTTGCATGATCGAAATGAAAATTTTAAAGAAAAGTACTAAGTACTGTCGACATTTGAAAAAAAAAAAACAAGTGAAAGAAAAACAACAAACCACTAATCAAAACAAAACAACGACCAATATGGCGTGAATTCTCCACCTAGGCCTGCTTATCTGCAATTAATCAGCAATCCTGCCATGGTAGGTATCCGATAAATTGTCTCTCTTCTTAATTGACACACGTTGAATATATGTGCGTACATTGCTATTTTAAGACAACTCGGAAATAAAATATGAGGATAGGGACGGCAACGTTCATGCAAGGCATTATTGAGCTGGTTGTCATGCTCATCCTTGACATGACAACGGATCAAGCGGTTGTTCTCACGGGCAGAAGTTGCAGGAAAACAGTAAACTGATTCAACATGTGCCAAGAGCTGTGTTTCAGCATTGTTTCATCCAGTATAGATGATCGGTAGAGAATGAGCACCAATCCAAATCGATGACATTAGATTTCCTAGCCGCGGAAAATACAACCATGGCAGGCAGCTGGCAGGAGATCAACAGTCCAGTGATGTTGCTGATGATTCTTTTGTGGAAAACAACCACAACCATGGTCGACACATTGATGGCCGGTAGGTTTTGGATTCAAGAAAGGAATTGATTGCCAGAAGTTCTGGGTCCTGAAGAGAGACAGAGCGCCATTGATTCCAATCAATCATTCAAAGTGAGTACGAGCCTGGATGTTTAATTCATTCTGACAAATGGCCAGCCTACAGCATTCTCAGCAGTCTTGGATTTCAGAATCAAATTGTCAATCATCAGCAACACTATGTGGATCCAACAATAGGTGCATACACCCAGTCCATCGAGAGGTCTTGGTTAAATGTCAAAACCAACATCCTTAAGAAGAATCAGTCACACCTTGATCACATTTGTTGAAGGATTTGGATGAAGAATGTGCCCGATATCAATGACATCAAGACCATCTACTGCAACTAATCAAGGACAAGCTACAACAACCAATGCACTGACAGTGACAGTACTTTTCAGTTTCAGGACAAGCAAATTGTTTAGTATTGTGGATTGTAGTAGACTGTAGTTGTCAGACTGGACACAAAAATAACGTGAAAAATGTATGTCTGGTATTTCATGATCAAAGCCGACACCCTGATCCAATGTAGGCAAGATTTAATGCCAAAATATATCAAAGGGAGTTGAGACATCACGAGCACAACTTTAGGGCTTTTAAAGATTGCTCTAAAAATATGTCATCACCATCAGCATATATCCCTTAGGATATTGCATCCTTGACAACACCTCTGAATGTCTCTCTGTTCTGTGCAATTCTTCCTGCCTCTGCTATTGTTTTTTCCAAAATGTCCTCTTCCATCTTCTGCATGGCATCCCTCTGTTTCTTTTCCCATTCATTTTGCCCTCCAAAATCATATTTCCTGGACCTTCATATCGTTTGATGTGGCCAAAGCATTTAAGTTTTTGAGCTCTGAGAAACAGTTCTGGTAAAGATTAAAATCTAGATCATATCTCACCTGAGATCACCGCCACAGAAGACATGGTTCACTTCAAACAAACAACAAACAAATAATATAAAAATATCATAACCCCTGTCTTTGAATAAGAGGCCGAGACTAATGTGTTATTGTTTTTGGTGGTTTACTCGACAAGTTAGTAGATGTATCGATGTAGACTAGATCTAGATCTAGTACACTAACGGTAGATCTAGTGTTAAAATCTGCTGGATTTGGATGAAGGTCCGTTCTTAAATTCTAAAATAAATTAAAAAATTGGCATTTAACCTCTACAGCTAAAAAACAGGAAATCAATAATTCATCTAGTTTCCAAATGCATTTAAACTGGTTGACATTATATCAAACCACCATATGGTATTTTCTCTTTTCTTTTTGTTGCATATACATGTAGAATATACATCTGAATCTATATTATTTTATTTATAGCCTACCCTCGCGATCAGCTCAGTTTGTTTTGACTTCGGTCTTTTGACTTACCTACAATGCAAGGTGTAAACATGTACGATACTCGTATTTGACCTTTGACTTTGATCCATAAACTTCGTGAAATTATTTTCTCTATTCTAATACCGATTTTTCATTGTATGAAATGCGTGATGCGTATTACGTGGTGTGTGGTGCGTAAACGATAAAAACATGGAAATTTAACGAAGATGTTTCCATATGTATGTGTGATGTTCTGTGCGTGATGCGTGGTACACCTTTGTTAAATTCCTTTTTTTTTCTTAAAATTGTAATTGTTGTTTTTGCAGTATGCACCACACGTTACGCATCACGCATTACGTATACATGGAAAAGCGGCTTTATCCGTTCTATTCCATTCCATCCATCTTGTCGCAGTTTCATTCTTGAAGATAATCACGATAGTGTAGTAGGTTAGCGGTGTTATTTGAGTGTGTCTGTTTATAGTTAGTAATTTAGTAATAGTAATAGGCCTGAGGATGATTTTTTCTAGGCTATGTTTGAAGGATGTTATGTTATGATACTTCACTATTATCGTCTTCGTCGTCATTATCGTCGTCGCCGTTGTCATCGTCATTACCACCTTCATAATCATCAAAAACAACAACAACAACAACAACGAGAGCAACATATTCACCATCAGCAGTATCGGCAACAAAGACGACATCATCATCATCATCATCATCATCATCATCATCACCATCATTATCATCACCACCATCACCGCCATCACCACCCCACCATCGCCATCAATATCACTGGCCAAGGGTCTGTGTAAGTGTAAGAGAGGAAGCTGAAGTATTGATCTCTTTTCAAAATAAAACAAAATAAAATGTGTTTGAATGCCAGACATAGAAGTCACCTGGCAGCTTACACGTAACGAGGTCATTGGCATGTGTATTCTCAAACTCAAAGCTAAAGATTAACGATCGAAATCTGTCCTTTTCAATTTTGTGAGGAAGAAAGGGTGTAAGTCTTTTGTTGTTTTTGATTTTTTCACTCAATTGTTTCTTTGCCCGTTTTGTTTAGTTGGCTAGCTGGTTTGAAGATTGGTTGGTTTGTTTGTTTGTTTGTTGATTTTTGTTTTCATTCGTCATTTTAAACTCAATTTATTTAACATTGTATCTGAATTTATTCCAGTTATCTTTATGTATACAATGAAATAACATTATAAACTTGTTATTTAAAAATGTAGTGTAATACATAAGCCTACATTACAAAATTGTAGATGATAAGAGATGTTTAGGTAGGAGATATGTTGTTTATCAGCAGCGTCAGGTAGGTGGGTTGAAGGGGCACACATTAAGAATAAGATATCACAATACACTAGATTTAAAAAAATCAAGATATCAACCTTTCGTTTGCTGCAATCATTACTGAAGGAAGCAACTGCTGAATTATTATTTTTATTTTTGTCAGCATCAGGGTTGTTGAATTTTCCTGAATAATATCTCACCATTTATCTGTCTCTCTTCTTGCCGTTTTATTTACTGGACAGATATGTCAGATCCCAACAAGTCTCCACTGTAGATATACACATTGAACCTAATCAAACAACATGGGTCTAAAGTAGATTTGCTTCATGAATGGACACTTCTTTTTACAAATTTTATTTTGAACATTTTCATGCTGTTTTTTAAATTCTTTTCTCTGCATCCTTTTTCCTTCTTCAATAAGATCATAGCAGTCTTTAGCATCGATGATGCCAAAACATGAAAACGAGCCCGTTGTTACGTCTCATCATCGAGCTATTTACTACATTACCCAAGAATGGAAAGTTTATATGTATTGTGTTAATTAACTCTGACCAGTGGAGTAGTTGTCAGAAGCAGTTGAGGGCTTGCCCAATCCACAAAAGTTCAGGACATCAACATTCATTTGGCACTACACATCACTTCTTCTGATTCAAATAGTTCCCTATTCCCTGAATTTCACAGTAAACTTGTTCACAGATAAAGTGTGTCATACCCATTGACTAAAAACTCAAAGACATTCAGACGGGTTTCCCTTGCTGTAGCAGTCCCCTTATTTTTCGAGTTTCTGGCATTGTTAATAATGTAAATCCAGGTTTAGATGTACACAGTTGTGAAAACAGACGTCAAAATGACCAGTTTAAAAAAAAAACTGTTCTCTATTCCTATGCTTGTTTATTAGCAGAAGTCCTTGTGATTCCAGACAGTGGACAGGTAAGCACATGTACGGGGAGTAGATGATCCCGTCCTCCACGAGTCTCCTGCTGCCTTGCAGGCAGGTCTTGGACGACCAAAGGCTAAGGAATTAACCCTGACAGAAAACAACCTGCTGCATTGCAGTCCAGTCTTGGTTGACCAAAGGCTAAGGGGGTTAACTCTGACAGAAAATAACAACCTGCTGCCTTGCATGCTGGTCTTGAATGACTAAAGGCTAAGGGAGTTAACCATGACAGAAAATAACAAGGCCTGGTAGGGGGCCCCAAGGTGGTAGCCCAACCATCTACCTAGGGTACAGTGGGCTTATCCCCTGCTTATCTAAAAACCAAACAGATTCAGAGAAATAAATATAATATAACCGGCTTGATCTTTCGAATACGAACTTGGAAACGAATACGGACTGTGATTTTTGGAACATGGAACGTTAGGGCAATAAATGGAAAAGAGCTAGAATTAGTTGAAGAAATGGAAAAATTCAAAGTAGATATTTTGGCCATTACAGAAACAAAGAAAAAAGGACAAGGAATAGAAAATGTAGGACCGAATCATAATTTAATCTTCTCAGAAGTAGATGTCAAATGTAGAGCTAGAGCAGGAGTAGGCCTTCTAGTGCATAACAAGCATGAAAAGCTACTAGAAAAGTTGGAAATTGATAAGCCCACGGCTATTAGAGGTAACTATTAAACCAAAACGACGAGAAATTAAATTATTTATAGCTTATGGACCAAATGAAGACGCCACTAAAGAAGAAAAAGATATTTTCGAAAACGATTTACAAAGAGCTGTAGAGAATCTTAAACCCAAACAGGAACTAATGCTTTCAGGAGATTTAAACGCTAGAGTAGGCAACAATGTAGAAACGCCAGGAGGAGTAATAGGTAAAGAAGGAGAGAAACAACTTCTCCAAATGGAGAGAGACTCATAGATTTTTGCCTAAAGAATAACATGAAAATAGCCAACACCTTTTTCCCCATAAAGATATCCACAAATTACAAGAGTAAATGAAGACAGGTGTGAAAAATCAATTATAGACTACATAATAGTTAGCAGTTCCCTTTTTTTACAGTACATTGGATGCAAGAGTAAATAGAGAAGCAGAAATATTTAGTGATCACCACTTAGTGATTGCCAAAATGAGATTACTGACTGAAGAAAACAAACAGAAAAGGAAAGAGAAAAAAGCTACTAAACTCAAAATAGAGAAACTAAATAAACCAGTAGTAAAACAGATATACCAATCTAGGATAAAAAAGATTTATCAGTGAAAGACAGATGGATCTGAATGATAGCACAATAGAAGAAAAGTGGCAGATGTATAAAGCAACACTCCTTAGTTGTACTGAAGAGGTCTGTGGTAGGAAACAAATTAAAGTAGATATGAAAAGAACAGCATGGTGGAATGAGAATGTCAAGACTAAGATCAAAGAAAAGAAGGATGACTGGAAGAAATACTTGCAAACAAAGAGACCAGAGGATAGGATAGATTACGTGAATAAAAGAACTATCGCCAAAGAGGAAGTGAGGAAAGCAAAACAAAAACAATGGGAAGAGTTTGGATAAAGACTTCAAGAAAGCTATCAAGGAAATCAAAAGCTGTTCTGGGGGGCAATGAAGAGCATGAGAAAGACCAAAGCATGCCCAATACGACAAATTAAGAATGCCAAAGGAGAAATAATGAAAGAAGACAGCGAAATCATGGAAACATGGAGAAAGTATTTTCAACAATTACATAATCCCTCCAGAACGTATGAAACAAAGAGTAAATATCAATTAGTAAGAGGAACAAATAATCCAGAGGAGACAGCTGAAGATGTAGATATATCAATGGAAGAAATCCAAACAACTATAAGAAAAGTGAAATTAGGAAAAGTCCCAGGAGCAGATCAAGTTTATCCAGAAATAATTAAAAACCAAGGAAGAGAGGCAGACAATCTACTACATGCAATATGCCAACAAGCATGGAAGTCCAAACAGGTGCCAGACGACTGGGAAAGGGGAACGGTAATACCAATACATAAGAAAGGATCAACTATGGAATGCTCAAACTATAGAGGGATATCATTACTTAGCGTTCCAGGAAAAGTACATGCCAGGATACTGGAAATGAGATTAAGGAAAAGAGTAGAGGATCAGATTGAAGAGCATCAGAGTGGATTTAGACCAGGAAGAAGTGTACAAGACCACATATTTACAATTAGACAAATAATAGAAAAATTCCTTGAGAGAAACATTGACTTGCACCTGTGTTTTATTGACTAAGAAAAAAAATTGACACTGAGGAGGGACGAACTATGGCATTCTTTAAAAGAACACAATGTAGAGCAAAATTTAATAGAAGCCATTAAAAGTGTTTACAATAAACCAACGTGCAGTGAGAATAGCTGGAAACATAATAAATATCTGCAGAATTTGATGTAGATATAGGAGTAAGACAGCATTGTATCCTAAGGCCTTTTTTGTTTATCACATTTATGGATTCAGTCGCAAAGGCATCCTCAAAAATGAAGAAAATAAATGTAGGTATGTGGAAAGTCAAACCAGTAAATGTATCAATAGTTTCATTTGCCGATGATTTAATTCTATTTGGAAAATCAGAAAGTAACCTTCCGTCGAATATCAACATTATAAACAATGAACTAAATAAAAGAGGAATGCGAGTAAATGTAAACAAAACCAAAACAATGCTAGTAACTAGGGAAGTTAAAACACAAAATCTTAAATTGGGCAGGGAGAATTTAGAACAAGTTCAAAGCCACAATTATCTAAGAGTAATGATTAACTCAGAGGGAAAACTAAGAGAAGAAATCAGCCAGAGAATCCAAAAGGCAAGTGCAATAAATAACCATCTAGGAAAAGCATTTGTAGGTAAGCAAGAATTGTCAACAAAAACCAAAATGGCAGTATACAATACAGTTTATTGTCCTACTCTCCTCTACTCCTCTATGGCAGCGAAACCTGGGCCTTAGACAGTAGAGAATACAGTAGAGTGCAGGCAGCCGAAATGAAATATCTAAGAAGAGTAGTAGTAGTAGTAGTAAGGAAAACTAAAAGAGACAAAATCAGAAACACAACAATAAGAGATCAAACCAAAGCAGATGGCATAAAAACTAAGATAGAAACAAATCAATTGAGATGGTTTGGGCATGTAAACAGAATGAATGACAATATAATAACTAAATCAGTATACATTGCTAAAGCCCAAGGTAAAAGACCAAAAGGTAGACTTCAGAGAAAGTGGAAAGAAGATATACAAGAGGCATTGAAGCATAGAAATTTAACTTTTTTGGAAGGAAACAGAAACTGCCAGGACAGGGCAGCCTGCAGAAAGATCATCTCGGGCATCTGAACCCATACACTGAAATGTAGAATGGGAAATGATAAAGAAAGAAAAAGAAAGTCCTGGCGATCTGCTCAGTTTGTTTTGACACACTAGTCGACGAGCATGTCAGCTCAATAACCTTTGATTCATACATTTTATGAAATTGTGAAATTTTCTCTCATTTTAGCAAGGGCAGATGTTTGTAGTCGGCTTTACTTGTTTCAGCCATTGACCTAGTCCTTAAATCAGACATCTATTACTGTAGTTGTTTTTTGTTTTTTTTACATTTGTTATAAATCATAATCATGTGGAGCACCAATGTTTCAATTTGAAGCTTGTCAAAATCATCATCATTATATTATGATCATGATCACCAGCATATCATTGTTGTTGTCGTCATCATCATTTTGTATCATTATCATCATCATCATTATCATCATCATCATCATCATCATCATCATCATCATCATCAGCAGCAGCAGCAGCAGCAGCAGCAGCAGCAGCCAAAGGATCATGAGTAAAAGATAATCTTGAAATGTTGATCTCCTTCCAAAACAAAGATTCAATTAATCAATTAGGGCCATTCGATCCTTTCTATTTCTGTGAGAGGAATTTTGTGTTGGTTATTTTATCTTTTGTTTGTTTGTTCGCTCTATTGTTTCTTTGACGGATCTGCTTGTTTGGTTTGTTGATGTGTTGATTAATCGGTTCGTTGGTTGGATGATTCACTGGATTAATTTTTTTTTTATTGATTTAGTTGCTTTTTTAAGGATCTTTTGTATTATAATTTTTCACCTTTTCACATTACATCTGAATTCGTTCCGTTTGCCTCAAGGCATATTTCTAAAATATATCAAAAGTGCTGTTATTTTTAGGGACCAGATTTTCGGAGGAAAACATGATCTAAAAATGAGGTATGAGATGACGAACTGTACAGTTTTCTACTAATATTATCTATGGTTCTACGTCTAACTTTCCCTTTGGTGCACTCAGCACTGCAGAGACTGCAAGGTATAGATAGTGCTCACTGTCACTACTAGATCTAGTACTCACCACTTCTGAGGCCGGCGTTAATTGTTAATCCAAGAAAAAGGTAGAAAATTTACAATTTACTTCACTTGAGCTTTAAAGCTCGAGGTCTTGAAAATGTATCGAAGATTAAGTGAAAATAAAACCTTCCGATCTGCAATTTGATTTCATATTCTCTCTGACTCTGAGCTGGGGATTAATCCGATTATTTTAATTTATTCAATAAAATACTCATCATTATCCCATGCATGTGTTTATCCACTTTCACTTTCACTTTCAAAAGAAAAACTACATCTACTACTAATTTATATAGTCTGCTTCAAAATACATGTACCCACATATTGGCCTGTATCTTTGCAACCATCAGATGAGTTTGAATGTTGCTTGACAAGGTGGTTCGGATTGCATTGAACCTAATGAGATATAATATATTCTTTTGTCAGTTTTGCTCTATTCTATGAATCGTGAATGGTCAACTGATTCGAGAATTTGCTTAAAGTTAATGTGAAAGGAGTACGATAGTTGGGGCCCAACCTAGGGACATGCTCAAGAGGGTTTGTTTTTTTGAAGGGTATAAAATTTGTGGGGAACGGCCAGAATATGAGCAGTTCAAATAGTGAGTGAGACAAGTGACGAGAGACCGACTGACTGACAAATGAACACGAGCAGTTCAAATATCAATGACATGTGGCCGCACCGAGGCTTTATTGTAAATCGAACTAAGACTGAAAACAACCATATAGATCTAGGTATCATTGGTCTATGGAGGCATGTTGTTACGAGGAAGAGCGTGACTCATTTTTATATGAACTTGTGTTTCTTAAAAGCGTTTTACCAGTTCATACTACTTAATTTTTATTATAAAAGTGCGTAGTTTGTGTATAATAATTGATTCACGTCGCGTAAATGTTAATAAATGGGTGAAAAAGTTTATTATGTGTGATACAATATCCTTCCTAAAAAACAAAAAGAAAAGACACACATAGCTGAAACTGTTTTAACAAAAAAGATAAAAAATCCCACATGTAAGCTTTTGTGTTCTTTCCCATGATATTCATGGATCCATATCATGTGTGCAGTCTATTTAAAGTAACAAGTATTATAAAAAAGTGTTGTGGATAGTGCGAGTAAACGAAAAGTCTACAAAAGACGTACCTGTTTTTTTGCTAACCATCTATCAACCATCCGTTTCCCTGAAACTACCCACCCCACCACCCTTACCCCAACCCCCATCTGCTTTCTTAAGGTCTGGTAGTTTCAATTACCAATATTCACAGTATTGTGAAGATTGAACAGATGTTCTTGTTGTATTCTGATGGTTACAACACAAAATATAAAACTCCAACAATAAAGCCAATTATTTCATGATAATTGACATTTTGGTGTATGAAATGGGAGTCTCCCCATTGCCGACATATGCTGTGCTATGACTGTAACAGCCTGTCAAGAGGTTGCCTCGATCTCATGATATGACTTTTAGCGTTAACCCAAAAGGTATTTTGGCCCCGCCTATTTTCAGCATTTGACACTGTTATGCCTCATAACGGTAAAGTAGTTGCTCTTTTATATCTGAACAGTTTGATCACAGAGCAAAGGTTAAGTGTATTTTGTTTGGTATGTATTTGTATCCCAAGCATTTTAGAGCCAAAATATGTTTGTTTCAATTGCAACCAAACAAGGAAGTCAAGTGTCGTGGTATACACTACACTTCATTTTAAAATAACAGTAAAGGCTTCATTTTATTTCATATTTTAAGTATTATGTAAATGAAAAACATAGAATAAAATCCTTACATTATATTTAATTTTTATCTCTTGAAAACCCATTTCTCTGTCTTTTGTCTATATATATTAGATTTGATCAGATGTACTTGGTAGATACTGTGAATACAGAGATACAAGAAAGCTATGGAAACCTGGACGCCCTCACCCATTTTGGATATGCAACCAACAAACCTCATTATTGTCGTGGAAGGATGCAAATTCTTTGTGCACAAAGATGTGCTCATGCAAAATTGTGATTATTTCAAAGCAATGTTCTCATCCCAAATGTCAGAAAATTTGATGAATGAAATAAGCATTAAAATTGTTGGAAAAGACCCATTTAAAGTACTGGTTGAGGGATTTTATTCTGGCCGATTGCATCTCTCAGAGGAAAATGTTTTCATGGTATCTGCTGCTGCACATGTTCTTCAAGTAACATTTCCATTGTTTACTCAGTGTTGTGACTTTTTGAAAAAGATGATTAATCACGTTGACTGCTTTGAGGTCATGAAATTCGGAACAGTTTACCCCATCCAGGATGTTTATGATACAGCGCGAAGATATTGTTTGCAGCACTTTCTTTTGTTGCGTGAAGAACAATCTTTCCTGTCTTTGACATGGAATGATTTAAGAGAGTATTTGTGTGATGATTACCTAATAGCAAACGAAACATGGGAAGTGCTTGTGGCTTTAAAGAATTGGGCTGTGTTCAATAAAACGGTGGACTATGAGGATTTGAAAAAGTTGTTTGTGCATGCCTCCGAAGAAAAAAACAAGATTTGGATGAATGTGAAAATATAGCATCAGCTATTGTTAATGGTGATGATTTTGTTGGGGAAAAGTGGGTAAGTTTAAATCTTTCTTACGATACACATGAATCTCATTTATTGACAATTTTCCCTTTGGTTTTCAACAGCGTAAAAATGTGAGTAATCAGTGAATTTGAAATGATTTTGTTTTGCTTCAAAGATTTAAAAAAGGAATTATTTTGTCATGTCTTTGTGTAATTCATATATTTTCTTTAGAGTTTCTTAAAAAAAATTAAGAAATCATGACCTTGTAATTTGAGGAAATGAAAATGCCAAAATGTCGTCTCATCCTTTTGAAATGTTTGAAATTTATATTCAAGTGACTACGGGAAAAATAAGTGCAATGCAGGGCCATATTATGCTGCTTATCCTTGGCTTCTCAAATGAAATCGGGCTGATGAAAGCAATTACAAACATACAGTCATGCATCTATCCATACACTGCAATTTATTCAGTTTATACATTTTGTATCATGTTGATATTTTGGAAAAGTCTGTAATCAAAATTGAATCCTCATTCATAACATTGTTTCATGCTGCCAAAGGATATGAAAACTTTAAAAAAACCTACAAAGATAAGAGTGTTGTGCCATCTAAGTATTATTTGTAACAAATTTTCCTCTTAGTCCCATTTAGGTTCAAGATGGCAGAAGAAAGACACCTTTATGTTTTGGGCACATCTTTCCAAAACCAAAGTGAAGGGACTTGTGGATGTGGTCAAATTGGATGACCTTGAAGAACACCAGAGTCCAATGCAAGGATCCAGATTTGACTCAATGACATGTATTGTAGAAGATCCTGGCATAGACTTGGGCTCAGCTGTATGTGTCCTTGGTAACGTTCCCCATTTTGACAAAATTTACATTGGTGTTTATAAGACTTTCTTCCTCCTTTGAAATTTCATTACTGTTTCCTGTATTACATTTAATAAACTTGCTATTGAAGAAACTAACAAATAAATTGGAGAAAAAATGCTTAAGAGCTGGTAAAGTCAACATGATGAAAAGTTTCTTTTACCCCTTAAGAAACAAAACATTTATCTTTGAAGGGGGTCATTTTCGAAGTTTCAGAAAACAATAATGTACATTGGAATTCAAAATCTTACAAAGCATTAAATTTGAAAAAAATACCTGCAACAAACAATACGTTAACAATACCAAATCAACTTACATGAAACTCACTTGTTTTCAGAATGACTATGACTCTTTTATTCAATGAAAATTTCCCAAAAGCATTTCTTTTTTCAAATTTTCCTTTATAAGTGAGATGAAATTGTTTCTAACAGTAATACAGAAAAGAAGAGGGTCCAAACTTGTCAAGGGTGTAATTTTTCTCTGTAAGTTTCATTCAAAATTCAATAGTACAACAAGTCATCTCACTTTCTTGAAAGTTTGTATTTGATGGAAAATATATAAACAAAAGTCATCAAAACTATGTGTCAGAGCGATTAACGATAAGATTAGGATTAACAAGTCATTGCTTTTTTTTAAAAAGTCAAAAATAGTCATTGCAGCGTAAACAGAGACTTTTGTAAATTTCAATCTTGATGCATCTCTTGTTTTTGATTGGTTTGCGGGCGGTTCACGGGCGCTATCTGTTGGTCCTCCTTATTTTCCTTTACTCTTCATCTTATCTTTCGTCTTACCATTTCTTGTGAAATCTTCATGAGATCACCGCATATGGTGGGCGGGGTAAATTTCATTGAAAAAACCCAAATCTGATTGGATTTCTTTTTCCATGTTGTGTGTTTAGCCTCTTCAACACTCTAGTTTAACCAGGATAAACGGGGACTGCTAAACAGTAATCTAATTTGCCTCGTCTTTTCGAACCCAGGGAGATAATTGTTAATCTTCATCGGCTCCCAGATGGATGCAACCCTCCATGACCGTCAACAGAGTTGGGAGAGCCCAGCCCAAAATGGCTGGGATTTATTTTACCTCATAACCAACAGTAAACCTGCCTGAATTATGGGGCTAAGCGAGCTTTGGCATTGAAAGGGGGCTCCTCTATACCCAATGTATCTATGGGGTCCTCTGATTGCCATGGAATTGAGCCGCAGGTATTTCGTAACTGGCCTTCACCTACTAAGGCTATGTGTGTAGGCATTGATGTTTACTATTTCAATGGTTTTTAGGAGCTCAGATGATTTAGGTACTATTAAAGAAGAACTAGAAGATAACATTTCATTGATAAATTACATTACTTACTTATGATTAGTAGAGTAAATCATATATGTAATCTTTTCAGGCCCTTACGTTTACCTCTGTGGAGGTGGTCCCAGTTTTGGAAGAATGAATTGGATCCGAGATATCTGGGTTTTTGATGCATTTCAAGACAAGGAGAGATGGCGCACCATTGGAAAGTTACCTGAAACAAGGTATTATCATGCAATGGTAGCGCTGGGCAAGAAGCTCTATGTGTTTGGGGGATTTGGGAAATTTCGCTCCAAGAACAGCTGCCTTGAGAGCTTTGATATAAATGATGGTATGTTTTTTTCTTGTTTTGATTTTTAAATAAATTGATTTGTTGTAAAAATTTCAGTTTCATAGCTGCTAACCACCAGTATGTTAAAAACATATTTAGTACATTGTTTTGACTTTGTGTCCGTTAAGTATGTATTTACCTTGAAAAGTACATATATTTTAGTGTATTTTTAAAAGAAACCCCAAGTTTTAAAGACAGAGACTCAGATGGATTGGGATGAAAATCCAGAGACGCTATTCTGAGTTCGCAAATTCATCGCCGCATTTTGCCAAAAAAGTCAGTGATTGGCGGAATTTTTTGTTATCAAGCCTAAAATTTAAATTAAAATTTTAAAATTCTGACATTTCACTGGCCATCGTGCAAGGGTGAATTAGTCTGCATGGTCAGAGTCCGTTTTTCAATTTGAAAAGCTTGGCAGCTGTGTAGTTGGACTACCGTTGGAGAAACTCTAACATCCTTTGAAAAGACTCAAAATTTTTAAAATGTTACATAAGCCAATTCAAGTTCAAGTGATCAAATTTTTCAGTCCTTTGCTCATAGGCAAATTAGAGTTATAGACGTGTTTGGCATGTCCATTTGTTATAGTCATGTGCTTTCAAAACTGGTATAAAAACAATATTTGTATAAACTGTCAAAATTTATGGTAAGATGAGTTATACGATGATCTGAACAAGTTTTGAACACATTGTGTGTAGTTTTAAAGAAAAAGAGTAAATGATAAAAGAGATTTTTTAAACTTGAGGACTAATATTACAATTCAATAACAGGGTCTAAAGGAGTTGCCAGTTTCTTTTCCAAAACAGTGTTTTTGTGTGCATTTGCATGCTGTTTTTGAATTCTTTTTTCTTTATCTGTTTTCTTCTTCAATAGGATCATGGCAGTCTTTAGCACCGATGCCAAAACATGAATTCAAGCCCATTGCTACGTCTCATCATCGAGCTATTTACTACATTACCCAGGAATGGAAAGTTTATGTGTATTGCGTTAACTCTAACCAGTGGAGTGGTTGTGATAGGCTACATGCAGTTGAGAGCTTAGCCAATCCCGCAAGAGGACAGGACATCAACACTCCTCTGGCACTACACATCACTTCTTCTGAATCAAATAGTTCCTAAATTTTACAGTTACCTGGACTTCAGATAAGTCTGTCCAGATTATGTCATACCCATTGACTAAAAACTCAAAGACATTCAATAATCAACAACTAAAATATGCAAAGTATTTTGGCTCTTTCTCCATGAATGGCAAAGTATTCATTTTCTAAAATCCAGGAGTGAGAACGTAAGTGATGATGAAGGAGATGAAAGCTTTGAGGAAGGAAAAGATATTGAAGTACGTGTCATGTCCTTTGAGCCAGAAACTAATGAGCTGAAAGAAGTTAACATTGTTACCAATGTAAACAAATGTTCATCCATTGTGCCCATTTCTCATCTCCCAAAATCCTTCAAAATTTGTCCACCATGACCATGTACTTTCTTCCTAGCCATGATTACAAGCAGCCTCTGTGTATGTAAAGGAAGTCATAAAATTCCCCTTTAACAATATGATTGAAAGGAATGGGGACTTTGAATTACATTGTCCTTTCTGTGACAAAAAGCATTTCCATGCTGCACATTCAATGGGCAGATGATAGTGTTGTTATGCCAAGAGGGGAAGGTGGGCTTTGGTAGTCCATGGGAAGGGTCAGCCTCTCAAACCAAAAGTTGTGGGTTCAGATCCGAGCAGGTTGCAAAGTCTTTTCGAGTAAAATCCACCTCCTGGTCCAGGTAGGTGGATCGACACGAATGGACGATGATCACAACACTCCATGCACGTTAAAGTTAAAGATCCCTTGGCTGTTTGCAGGGCAAAAATTTTAAAATCCTACCGTAACCCCTGAGATCACCTTAGTTGTGATGTGGGTAATAACAAATCAAATTCACATGTCGTTCATCTTCCTATTTTGCTTTTATTTCTCCCTGAGATCATCACATATAGTGGATACGGTCAATTTCAATGAAAGGAAATTTTTATCTCTCTCTCTCTCTCTCTTTCTGCCTCGTGCCAGTAGAACAATTATCCCATTGAACAAGAATTATTAATGAACAGTTTATACATGTGTCACAGGGCGCAACCGATGTTTTAAAAAAAAAATTCCTGTTATATCTTCTAGATGAAATCATGGCCATTTTTTGACAATAAACAAGAAGTTTTAACACTTTTTTCATATTGTTTTTGGTTAGTTCTTTTTATAACCACCTCTCTTTTCTCACCATTAGTTCACTTTCAGCCCTTTTTCTCCCTTTTGCCTTTTACTATGCATGCCTTTTATTTCCCATTTTCTCCTATGTGTTGTTGTTCTTTTTCTTTATAATGGGACAATGGTCGTTTGACTCGAGAGAGCCCTTGAAACGGCAACAAGATCACTTACGGCCACAGCTGGCTTTGGGGCTAGTTGTGGATCCCTGCAGCATAATCCACCTTCACTAATCAGGTGAGCCTCATTAGTTACATTGGATAAGAAAGGGGCTACCCTACCAATGCCGAAGTTCGCTTAGCTCCCTCTTTTGTTCTTCCATCTATTTGTTATTTTCTCTTTTTAAATATCTCTCCTCTCATGTTGGCGGGGTGCTCCTGGTAGGTCCTACTTCTTTACTGTCCTTCTTTTACTTATCTTTTATCTTGCTGTTTCTTCTTAATTCACCCTCAGATCACTGCAATGGTGGACAGGGTAAATTTCAATGAAACAAACAAAAATCTCCTCTCAACCAAAAGGTCATGGGATCGTGCCTGACAGGTTGAATTCAAGTACAACCCTTTTCCCTGATCCAGGTAGGTAGATCGACACCTAGTCACATCAGAGACACAGACGATAAAAAAGGAAATCCTGTGTGCAGATCACAACACTCTGTGCATGTTAAAGATCCCTTGGCTGTAAACATGGCACTGTGGGCAAAATTAATAAATCCTAGCTAAAGTCCGAGATTACCTTGGTTGTGGATGTGGGTAAAATCAAATCAACTTCACTTTGTGTTCTTCCTTCTAACGGCTCACTGTGTGATGGTTGTATTTAGTTATAAGTGTGTAGACCGTACCCATTTTGTAATAATAATAATATTAAATCATTTCTATAGCGCATCAAGTCCATATGATTATGCTCCAACTCTAAGTAAGGTGCTGCTGGACATAAATGGGGATGAAAAAGAAAGAAGATTGATCTAATTAAAAAGTTGTTGAGCTCTAAAAAGATCAGTTTTTAGGTTTTTCTTGAAAGAGTTGTAGCTAGGAGATAAGAGCTAGTCTTGTGGTTGATGGCAATATCGTGTTTTTGTTTCTTTCTTTTTAATTGTTGTTATTTCTTGCTGTTTATCATTTTGGACTCCACTGTGGTTCCTTTGCTTGTGGTGGTACAGTATTTTACCATATTAATTAATCCAAGAAATATAGATATGAAATGAAGTGTATTGGGCAGAAAATGTGTATGTTTAATTGAAGTTATGAATACCCCGTCCACCATTGTGGTGACCTCAGGGTGAATTAAGAGGAAACCTCGAAACAGCCAGATAAAAGATGAGTCAAGAGTGAAAGAAAAGAAGTAGGACCTACCAGTAACACCCGCCAACCGCCGGCTAGGTAGAAGATGTTGCAGATGGACATGTATACCGGGAAGAGGGGAAGACCAAAAAGAAGATATATGTTTTACAAGACAGGAAGACATGAAGATTGTGGGTGCAAGTGCAAGAGATGGAGACGCAAAGGATAGGACAAAGTGGAGAAGGATGATCTGCTGTAGCAAGCATCCCCTAACGCCAAAAACCGAAAAACAAAGAAGAATTAATCCAAGGAACTCAACAACTTTATTTCATCTGTATTGTTTATTATTTTATTTCTCACAGCTTGCTGTATAGGGAATTAGAATATAATAATTAATATATATAGTATAGTTATAAAATACATAAAGCATTATGAGGAAAATGCATGATGGGGATACTGACATAAATAATATTGTAATTTTCATTACTGTATAAGCAATTTCAAATGTTATTGTTTTTGTTTTTTTGTTGGTTTTTCCTTTTCCCCACCCCAAGATGTACAGATAAATGATAAATAAAATTCACGACATGACTGAGATACCTGAATGGTTGTCTTTGAAGAAAATAAAACATCAGCCTTATGAGTTATGAATTTTCAAATTTATAAACGATAACTGCTTTGAATGATCGTCTTGAAGAAAATGATACTATTGAAACCACAGCTTTATTAATTTTCAAATTTATAAAAAGAAAATTTAATAAACTGCTTTCACAACTTTCATTGTAAATGTTATATAAGCTTAAACTCCACAAAAATAGTCGAAAATGGAATCTGTGTACATTGTATATAACAATAACAGCGATAATATTTCAACAAAGAAGCAAAACTTTAATCTGTTTGATTCAAAAGGTACATGAAGTTATATCGAATTTTGCCAGAGACTTACCCTCACGGAAAGAAATTTACTTTTAAAACTTTCCATCAACTATTGATCCCTTCAATTCGCTATCTTTTTTTTTTGTATGGCTTTTCTCTCTTTTTGTTTTTTTAACTATCAAGATTTTCAAGTCAATGAATACATTTTTCTTATTCTGTACTTCTTGTAATTATGAAAACTTTTCAAGAATCCTAAGGTTGGGTTAATGAACAGCTTAAGGGAGGAGTGGATTCTGGGAATGCCATTTTTGCCGAAAATGGGACAAATCTAGTCTATCATATTAGTGGATAGAGCAGTTCATTCCGTCATAATGATATCATAAAAGAAGCTCAGTATCGATTCTTTGAATTTATACAAATTTTTTAGAAACAATACAGGCCTATCTTTCAACACAGCTATTATACAATAAAAGCCAGAAATATTATCTAAAAAGTACGGCAAGTTGGTAGTCATTTTGATCGCCACAATGAACGCTATCCAAAACAACCTTATTTGAGGATATATTATGAATATTGCCTTAGATCAACCGGAGGTTACGGAACATATTCCGCTCATCTATTATCAAAAGGCACCATCTCAAAATGAGTAAAAGGTGCTGGTGCACTTGAAACAGTGTCAATAAGAAGTAGTTGAGAGCCTCTCTGGGTTTTATGGTGTTTCAAAGTATTATCCTACTCTTTTCTTAGGTTTAAGGGAGAAAATGTATTCAAATAATAGAAAATAAGAGAAAAATACGAATATCTCAATGTCATTTTTGCACCGTTTTTCTAATTTGGCTCGCATTTGTTTTATCCGATTGACTTGAAATTTGGCACAAACCTTGCTTGTGATGCATGGAATAAAAGTATGCATGCGTTAGATGTTAAATTGTATACTTTCCGAAAAATGAATTTTTTTAGTTGAATAAAATTGCTGTAAATTGTAAACATTTTATATGCAATTTTCAACAGACCATAAAACTAAAAGTTTGATAGATTCGTCCAAACCCATGCATGCTTTTGTTCTATAGATGTAAATGAAGGAGTGTACCAATTTTGAGACATCCCAAAATAATTGATAGAGATTTTACATTTTGAAAAAGTATGTTATTTTAGCGGCATAAATCCAATATGGCGGCATTGCCATGGAACACCCGACAAAATTTCAGTTTCTCATATTTTCTCATCTAATTTAGATACGTAGAACTCAAAAATCGAGGTTTGCTCTATGGGTTTTCAAAATGGCTTTCCAGAACCCGCTCTCCTTAAATTATCAGCATCTTGTAATTGCTGCTTCCTCATAAGTATGACAGATCATTTTTAAAGTCTATGTCAAATTTGCAAATAGTCTTTGTCAAATCAAGGGAAAGGCACTTAAAATGTGGAAAGATTTGTGAGGTCAACTATATTGATGGCATATAATATATTTCTGTTGAAACTATCATTAACATTGTCCGTTGCAACAAGGGGAGAAAAACCAAAGGAATGTGAAGAAATGTTATTGAAAAACAACCTGTCAGGAATGACCTGGAATGTTTGTTGCCAAGAAATTATTAAAATAAAATATAAACCAAACATACAAGCAATCTTTGTTTTTTCTGTCTTTCTTTGTATCTCATCAAAAACCCATTTTTATTATTGAATTCTGTTCTAGTACCATAATGCAAAGGGGAAATTAGAATTCAGACAATCTTTTTCATCATTATAAATAAAATGCCAAATCCTTCAGTCTGTTGTATTAGTATTATATCACTCACTTTATTAAGTACCAGGTCACAAAAAAAGCAATAATGCTGAGACATTTAAGTACAAATGTAAACCGTCGCTTTAAAAAAAAAAAAAAAGTTCATTTCAATATAATATGGCAAACTGCAAAGATCCTGATGAAAAGTTGTTCCAATTTCATAAAAACGTGCAGGACATAAGTTAATAAAGAGTAACTACTGCATAACTATATTTGTGGTCGTCTGTTCTAGCCATTTCAATACAATACCATTACTTTGCAATAAGAAAATTGGATTGTTATCAAAATACATGTACTCGCCAGAAATATAGTCTAAAATTGGTCTTGTGTGTATGGGTGTATAAATTATGTAATATTAATACACGTACATGACACATTTCTATTTTGTTAAATTGTGTGTAAAAATATGTTTATATTATATATAAGCAAAAGTTTAATTTTATTATCCTTCAGATATGAAACAAAAAGTATTTTAATAGCAGTAGGCATCATTTGATTAGCTTTGAAATAGTGATACCACAAAGAAAGTATGACTGAGGATGTCATACCATCTTACACATAAGAATATTTATATGATTATACAGAAATGATTGATTGTGTTCATTGTTTCTTCTTTTAAGAAACTTGACTATGTGAGGGTTTCAAAACAAAAGGGGTAATCATCTCCATTTACCGAGTCTGGGGCAGGCATTGGCGATCATGGATCATGGGGTAATAATAGATTTTATAATAAATATATACCGAGCTATTGTATGTAAAATGATAAGTTGGAAATAAATGCACAAAAAAACTGAAAGAATTGATCAAGTGAAAAGTAATAAGTATAATAAGAGTATGCATATTGCTAAAAAATATGTATGAATACTTTAAATACACACATATATGCCTTGCTTGGATTCATCTTGCATGTTGAATATCCAAGCTGTAATAGATACAGCTGGTGGTACAGCACCTGTACCCCTTTCTACCTTACACACGCTGAAAAAGTTCATGTTCATGCAATCAAAGTTACACATTTAAATGAACACAATATATTTGTCACCAATCTTGAATAATATATGAATTTGATCAGGATGGTAGGCTTTCCAAGATTGGGTATCATCATGCAGGAAATGTAAAATGTAACTGATGAGTTCTTTAAATCTTTGCAAACCATTGTTGAAATTTTAATGTTTGCGTATCATTTGCTTCATTTTGCAATTTACTGTTGGAAATAAGTGTGGTCATTAATGTCATCAGTTAATGAAAATGATTCTCAAGACAAGTTTACATTTCGTGAAGCAAGAGATATTTCATATGTATATATAAGAAAGAAAAATCATTTAAGGTTTAACAAGTACAAACACAATATGAGAGCTTGACAGACCATTTTATATGGAGACAATATTAAACCGTTGGACATTTTGACATAATAATTATAATGTAACTTGTACTGTAACTGTAAGTCAATTGTTTTTACAACAAATTATATATTTCTGGAATAGAATGATTTTTATTCATGTAGAGACTACATGGCACAAAAAAATGCAACATACAAAAAACAACACAATAAACACGATAAAAGCATACATACAGGTACTAGAAGAACTAGCCATCATAATCGTCCATATTCTTTTCCTTTTCTCTAACACAATTCACTGAACTACTTGCAACAAAACAATTTACGTTTATAGATATAATAAAAACCTTCATACATGTACTTGGAATTATAAAATATATTCTAGACAGTTAAATGTGACAAACATTGGAAGATTTCGAAAGACATGATTTTATTTTCCAGGCTAAATATGCCTTCACAGCTTTTCTGCGACTTCAAAAACAAACAAACCCCAAAACATTATGTACAATTTGAATTCAGTCACAGATACTGATTGTCCCCATGAAGCGTGGGACTGAATGTGAGACTGCATCTCTTATCATTATCAATATCTAGATTAAGATTTGCACATATCCATGCATATATGTATAGTATAATATATATATAAATATATGTAACCAAAAACAAAACAAAAACCCACAAAGATAAATTCAAACATGGAACATCTTTTACTTTTTATGTTTTCACAAAAGATAAATCCTTTGAAAGAAAACTGGAAGTCTCCATTCCTTCCTCTTCTTCTGTAAGGCAACTTGTGATAGATTATCATTACAGTAGTAGAGTCACACAGAGCCTACCTCCATGGTTCATCTACTGCTACATTATCTCAGGAAACACAATTTTTCTATATAAAATTGGTCCATACCAACATGCCTGGACTGGCTAACATCATTTTTAACATCACGATGGACATTGTTTTGTGTAGGCAAAACGAGCGAGGTTCTAAATTCTTCATTCCTGAACGTACATTACATACACAATTAAGATTAATTTATGTCAATCAAATCAAAGCTGCATCCCCAACCCATGCATAAGTGAATGAGGAAACGATTACCGATTTGTTGTGTGCTTGTCAGGTAAAAATGGATGGCCATTGGCTACACAAGTTCCACCCCCTGGGGATGACATGTCCTCAGTTATGAATTAATGACAAAGCCAAAAGCAGTTGGCTTAAAGTTAAAAATGTCCCACAGGGAGATCAGGAGCAAGCCAAGGTTCGAAATTGAGGGATCAAGCACAATGCAATTCCCACAGGGGAGATCAGGAGCAAGCCAAGATTCGAAATTGAGGATCAAGCATCTTCATTATGTTTGCATAAGTGACAAAAAGTAAGCTGTGGACTACACCTGCATGTGTTTATGAATAGCTGTCCAGCTACAGAAACTGTCATAGAAAATACATGAGAGCAGCTGGGGAATGCCTATATGCATTATTATACGGTCCACAAAAAGTAACACATGCCATATCTCAAAAACTATAAGTATAAAAAGGACAAAATCACGGAAATGAAATCTTCATACCCTGATTTATTTACTGCAACAGAATAAGAGTAAAAGAATTGGTTGAAAAGAACTCATTCACAATAACAAAATAAAACACTCTTATGAAATATGAGTGATAGTTGATAGGTCGTAGAAAGGATTTTAAGTCACAATACATAGATAAAATGTAGTTACTTTTTGTGAACAGTATATATCATCATAGGGTTACAAAGCTAAATCAAAATCATGGTCCAAACTGTGTTTTAACTGACTGACAATGATGAAGTTCCTGTTAATGTGGAAAAGTTGTATTACCAAATTCTGTTTTCAGTTTTAGCCTAAACTACTTGTTGTAGACAGCGGGTGAAATTACAGCAAACTTGGAGGATCCCATTTTACAGTTAATTCCCGTGTCATGCCATTGATCACAAAATTCTTGCATTGCAAATTGTGTACGATTGTTTGACGTCTAGTCTGTTCTCCAAAGCTTTCACTAAACCACAGCACTGTCATTATTTCATACTGTAGGTGAAGTTATCTTTATCGAATTTAGGAAACAGTCCTCTGAAAAAGGCAAGCAGAGTGTTATGACATGAGGAGAGGAAAAATAGACATAATGACATTATAAGTCTACTAATGTCCTCCTTAATTATGAAAATGACAAAAATACAAACAAACAAATAACCCTACAAAAAACAAACAAACCGTACTCTGGATTATTATACACATGTATTTACAAGAGAATGAAATCTTTCTCTGACTTCTGCACTAAATGATGAGTGGATAATTGCTTGTGATGGAGATCTCATGTCTTGGCCTTATCTTGGTGTCTCAGCTGTTGTTTGTGTTCTCTGCTTCCTGAGTGAGAAAGAAAGATAACATTGATTTCATTGTAACATTTGAATATTACATTATATTACATTACATATAATTGGCGTAAATAATAAATGTACATTGTGAAAAATAAATATGTACTGTATTTGTAAGGTTCTATTCAGTGTCAAAGTTTGTATAAGAGCTGGTTGCTCTTTCTGATTGAAGTCAAATTCATCTTACATTTGTTACAATTTGTTAATGGGAGATAAGTACTGTGAGTGTATGTAAATTTGTACATGTAAATTATTATGATTATATCCTACATTTATATTTGGTGATCAATCAATACATAATAATATAATTAAATAAATGTATATCTATATTAGTATTAGTGAGATATGATATACATTAATACTAGATGGACAGATCAAAAGAAGGCATTTAATTTTAGTATTTAATGATTACAATGATACCATTTTATCATTTGAACCGAAAAAGAAAGTGAGGAGCAGAGATGCTGTAAGAGTGCGACTGACTGGCTGATCAATAGTGAATGTGTCGACAAAAATTAAAAAAAATTTTTTTAAATACTGTCAATAACACTTAAAATATTTCTTTTCTGTTAAGTATGTTAACGTTATCAATTATGAAAAGAATGTTACCTTAATTCTTCTTCTCTCTCCCGCATTTCTCGCAATTCTCTTTCCGATCTTGGACTCTGCAGTTTGTTTGAACTCTTTGTATGAAAACAATTGGCCTCCAGGGCTCTTCTTGGTACCCTGAGCTTGGGTTGTGCTTGGCGAAGGTGAGTCTTTAGGTGTTTCTGCAAGCTGAGTGTCAGAGGGAGCAAGGGTCACAGATGATCGTTTCGTGGTAAAATTACGTTTGCAGATCCATCCACACGATCAGTGCCAGTGACCTCCATGTATTTCGAAGGCTGTATGTGGTCGTCAGAGGTGGAGATAATTTTACCTTCCTTGCGCAGGGCTGTTTCCCTTTCTTTCTGAGCATTCACTTCCTGCTGTAACCTAGAAGAGCCATATTTTTTCATTAAGGACTGTTGTTTTGAACTGGAGCCATGTTTGTATGATCTGGACGTACTGTTGACATCTGGACTAGTGCCAACAGAGGCATAAAAGTTGTCTTCCTTCTTCTCTACAATTTCAGGCAGACCCTTCATTCTCCTCAGTTCATTCTCACGTTCCCTTGCTAGTCTCATTTCCCGCTCCATGGGTCTCTCCTGCTTTTTAAAGTAGTCTGGCTTTTCGTCCGGTTCGTTGCTGTCATCCCCGTCTGCTATTGGTTGAACTTTGACATTGCGAGAAGTACCAACTGTGTCTGATGAGCTGCGGCCCGTGCCGCTGTGGTTTGAGCTGGAGTCAAGGACTCACGGCGTTTCTGACTAACAAACGGAGACACGTCTCGCTGCCACGTGCCCTGGCCAGGACTGTGTGGAAGGGCATTCTGGGAAGGTCGTGGAGTGGAAACGACACTACTGCTGTTGGATGCCGAAGCTACTGGCTCTGACGGCTTTGTGTCTTTTTGTTGAATTTGCGTATTTTGTATGGACATTCTCAGTTTTCTCATTTCCTCCTCTCTCTCTTTCAATTCTCTTAACTCTCTGGCGATTATGCTCTCCCCTGAGTGCTGGGACCCAGCAATGGCGTCTTCATAAGCAGAGATCAGCTACATCATTGTGGTTGATGTCTGCCAGGATCTGTGGGATAAAAGAAAAAAAACATTAAGAGTCACATTTGTCTTCTCACTTGATTAGAGATTGAAAACTTTATAACTGCATGCAGTGTTCTTCAATTTACTTTTAACGTGCACAGAGTGTTGTGATCTGCACATAGGATCTCCTTATAATCGTCCGTCTCCGATGGGACTAGGTGTTGATCCACCTACCTAGACCAGGGGGTAGATTGTACTAAAAGAAAACTCAAGAAAATTTTCAACTGTTGGCGGGACTTAACTTGAACCCAGAATCTTTGGGTTGAGAGGCAGACACCTTGCCTATGGACTACCGAGCCCCCCCACCCCCCCTAGTTTATATGTTGACCCTGCTTTGAGCATAGAGCAAAACAGCACAGGCTGTGTTAGTAGCCCAGTGGTAAGATTGAAATCCCTGAGTTTGAATCCAGGCAACTCTAGGTCTGACATTGTAATCCTTGAGAGAAAGACACCTAACAGTAACACATAATATTTTCCCACTCAACCCAGCTGCAAATAGATACCGGCATCAAGTGGAAAAGCAAAATCTGTGACCCACTAGCATCAACCCAGAGTGTCGAAAAAAAGATTGTGACAATAGGTACCTCTTCTTGTTGACTGTTGTAACCCTGCTGATGAGTGTCTGCGTGGACAACCTGGGAATGTTTGGCTGAAATGTGATGCTCTGGTGCTGGTGTTGGTGTTGGCTGCTCGCTGCTCTTGCGTGTGAGGCTGCTGACGTGGGGTAACTATCTGTCTCTGTTTGTGTAGCTCGGCTTCCCTTTGTCGTTGAAGCCGTATCTCCCTTTCAATGATACTTTCGTTTGGATCTACCTCCTCAACCACTCCTTCAATCTGTATTCAAAAGAAACATAATTTAATACATGTATGCAATTGGTTCTCTTATTGCTTTAGACCTATGTTAAGACACTAATGGCTTATTTGCTTGCTTCATTGCAATTTTCCCCGTCCACCATTGCAGTGATCTCTGGGGGGTAATTAAGAGAAACAGTAAGATGAAAGAAGGTGAAAGATTTTGTCGAAAACAATCAAGAAAATTTTTTAACTGTTCACGGGACTCGAACCCACTACCTTTTGGTTGAGAGGCCGACACTTTGCCTCTGGACTACCGAGTCCTCTTGGTGGGATCAGTTGAGTGCAATGCCACTAACAACATACTTTCAATTTTGTTTAAAAATGGGACCAGCAACAAAAATTTGATTACAGTTTTCGTTTTTTTTGTGTTGGCTTCCTTTTATTTTCTTGTTAAATAATTGTTTACATACATAATAATACACACAATATATTCATTTGAAATAATACTTTAGTCTGACGTCCAACAAAACAGAGCGAATCTGTTTATTTCTTTGTTGAAATTTACTCCGTCCACCGTGTACTGTGATCTCAGAGGAAACAGGAAGATGAAAGGTAAGTGAAAGCGGGAGAGGAAAGTAGAAGAGCCTATCCCAACCAGCAGCGCCGCCAACTGCTCATGAGATCCATCTAACTAATGGAAAACAAAAACAACAAACCTAACAATGTGCTAAGAAGGCAAACTAAAATAGTATGTGTGATATTAAATACACCATTACCAATGAATGATGGCACGGAAAAGCAAATAGCATCTGAAAGTGAGAGGAATTGTTGCTGTCCTAATGTATGATCATTTGTGAAAGTCGAAAAAAAGAAAGAAAAAAAGGTGGCTCCCTAGAGACCCGAACTTGGAAAACTGACTCTCTGGCTGCGGGCGGCGAGGCAACTTGAAAAAAAAATGTACTGCTTCGCAATCAAAGGCGAAGGATAGAGGATAGTCTGCAAGTTTGACTATACTGTCAAAAGTACCCTCTGAGCTCTTAACGCCCATGCGTTTCAACAATGATGAAATATAACTACGAGGGGCATTCAGTGAGTCAAAACCGAATTGTTGGACAATTGAAAATGTGATATTATAATGTATCTTTATAGAACGCTGCATTTGGAGTTTTGAGAAAATTCAAAGAACGATGTGAATGTGTGAAAAGTGAGAGTTTTTTTTAGTAAACATAGTTTTGAATGCCTCAAGATTACGCCATTTCCAAGGAAACAATGTCAACATCCACATTGGAATATTTTGAACATTATCGCTCTGTAATCAAATTTCTTTGTTTGCAAGGAAAGTCACCAGCAACAATGTTTGAGGATAATGTTAAGTGTTTACCATGCTGAATTCTCTTCTTATGACACTGTTAAATACCGGGCAAGGAAGTTCAAATTAGGATGTGTGTCTGTTCTTGATGGTCCTCGACAAAGGCGTCCCAACCTTTGATGTAATGAAAGAAAGTGTGGGTCTCGTAAAGGAACTCCTCTACTTAAGAATCCAAGAGTAACTGTTATTTTACTGTTAAACAGTCAACAGGCACAACAAGAATGACATAGGCTCCAAAGAAACAATCCTGCATGACCATCTTAGCATGTCCAAGGTATCGGTAATGTGGGTCTCTCAACTTTTGACACTAGTTCAAAATAACAAAGAGTTGATTGTTGCAAAGAACTTATTAAATTAGAATTGAAAGATAGCTAATTAGTTTGATCGATTTGTAATAATGGATTAAACATGGGTTCCTCATTTTGATCCCAAACAAAAATCTTCTTCAATGCAGTGAAAAACTTCTTGTCATCCCCATCGTCAGCAACGTTGCAATCTTCAAGTGTAAAGTCATGTCATCCTCTTATTGAGACAGTGAGGGTATCATTATGACAGACTACTTAGAAAATGGCCATACCGTCACAGGGGATTATTATTCAGCGTTTTCTGATGGAACTAGGATTGACATTGGCCACGAAAAGATTGGGAAGCTGAGAAAAAGAATCTTCCTGCTGCCCCACAATGATCCAGTGCACAGAGCGGTGAAGGCAACATACAGCAAGTGGAGCAAGGCAGTGTGGTGGGCGTGGGAGAACTTGGCACACACCCACCCTATTCACCGGATATAACCCTCTGACTTTTTCCTTTTCGCAAATATGAAAAAAAGTTCTCAAAGCACGTTTCCATAGTGGTAAAGATGCTACATCTGCAGCGAAGGAATGTTTTGAATCGCATAAGTGGGTCATGTTATGCTCCAGGACTTTTGAAGGTCAAAGAGAGTGTGGCAGAAGTGAATCCATCTGCATGGTGACTACATAGAGAAATAGCATTGTGAGTGTCAAATTTCTACTTTCAAACTTGCTTCTTTCATTTTTGGGTTAAGACTGATTGAACTGCAGTATGCTTCAAACACACCTTCACCCCTAATTTTCATTTTCACAATGTTATGACCTCCTCAACTGTCTACCGTTTTGAGGGAATTCAAGAAAACAATTTCTGAGGGCGTTTGCCTGTTTATAAGATTGAAGCTGAAGCCGATGTCATTGCCGATGCAGGTAATAGGTGAAATGGGAAATCAAAATCAAAATCATCATTTGATTGGCACATTTCTTGTTGTTATTTGTAAAGGCTCATAATGAACATGTTATTAACTCAGTATTAACAGTAGTGATATATGCAGTCACAAACTATGAAATAAATTTACGTCTTTGTTAAGCATCAAACAAACCTACTTTTACACAATGTACAAACACATCACACGCATAATATATCGATGTGTGTGGATAACTTTTCATTATGTTTAAATCCAGGCCGCACAAGCTTTGAAAATATATTTGAACATTCAATGCTCAATTTCAAATCGTTCAAGCTTTACTAATACAACACGCTCACCTTATCGTATATATCGTCTGAGCCGTTATGATCACCTCCTGACCACAGATCTGGACCACGGTCAGCTTCAGCAAGTTCATGATACGCTGGTTCATATGCCTCGCTTTCGGCACTAACTGCTTCGTAGGAAGCGATGATCGTTTGACCTTGACTTTTGGGCTGCTTTTCAACGTGATGCTTTCTCTCCTCTTGTTCACGTTGCAGCATTTCCTCTCGTTCTCTGGCCAATCGAATCTCGTATTCGATGGCGCTCTCCGTCTCTCGCGGTCCAGACATCACTTCCGCTTCCGTTTCCAGTGAGTGATTGGAACTTTCAGATGTACGGCGGTCGTCTGCTGGTGACGGGGCGGGGCCTCTTCCTTTGGATGGCAGTCGCACCTCCCACTTGGGTGTGGATTTCTTCTTATTTGTCGCTTCCTCCGTTTGAGAGGAGGAGAAAATGGTCTCCCACTGTTTGCGAGTAGTGGATAAGTTGGCAATAGATTCTCTGTCCACTTGGTCGGTTGTATCCCCTTCCTTGAGTACGTTTTGACTGTACAAGTTCACGGGCTCGCCTTCGCGCGTTCTCTCCGTCCACCCAACTTCCGGCGGCGGCTGCTCACGCACGGCGCTGTAGGTAAATCCGTAGTCACTCGGATTGTGGCTAACAATGTTGCGATCGCCGTTCCTCACCAAATCTGTCAAACACACAAAAGAGCAAATATTAATAGCCTCGTCAACTTTAGTTCAACAACAACGTACTATCCACTACATGTATTCTGAAATATGGGGGCTATGAGAAAACGTTAACGGAGATATGATGAGATAAGACAGGAGACGAATACACGATTAGATCTAAGTTGGGTTCTTGTTTTTGTTTCATTGCAATTTTGCTCCTTTATATGTTAAAATGTTCCATAAAATTAAATAAAACACATTTATCAATATAATACACATGTGCTTTTGTGACAGCTTCAAGTAAAAGGAGAGATTTTTGTTTTGTTTCTTTCATGGCAATCTGAATCAACCCTTTCCAGTGTATGCGGCGATTTCTGAGTGAATTAAGAGGAAAAAAAGAACAAACCAGTGGCACACGCCAACCATCCACCAAGGTACATTTTACACTGCCACAACTCGACTGATGATATCGACAGTCCAGCAACCGATGGAACATTGTCTAATCTAGACTACCAGTACCAGTACCAGCAGGCCTACCACACAACCCTCCCAGTTCCCAGTCACAAACAGCAGGGTGAGCAGCGTGTATGACTATGAGTGCTAAAAAAGAATGCAAACTTCACGCAAGTCTGTAAACACTGAGAAGATGATTATGCAAACAAAGTGTTGGAATTGAAAGTGAAATCGAAGGCTTAAACAACCGAATGACAATGTTTGGGGAGAAAAATATTGATATTCCCCACAGCATCCCCAGTCATTTTACAAGGTTGGTGTACATTGTATATGTACTTTCACTCTCACTCAGTCCTCTTTTACTACCAAAGCATCCTCGAAAAATAATAAATGCAGATATACGATGGAGTTTGTTTGTGTGCTTGTTTTGCTTTCTTCGTAATTTAAGCCATCCACATTGTGTGGTGATTTCACGGGAGACATCAAGATGAACGACGTGAAAACGGGTGAAGAAAAAGGAAAGAAGCAGGACCTACCACCACCTCCACCACCATCACCTTCCACCTACCGTCCCTAACGGGGCTGTACAGAAACATGTCCGTATTCATTTCAATTCTTTCGTTTCAATGACACTGACCCTGACCACCATTTTGCAGCGATGACAACTAAAAGTGAATAAATGGAATAAAGAGAGAGAGAGAGAGAGAGAGAGAGAGAGAGAGAGAGAGAGAGAGAGAGAGAGAGAGAGAGAGAGAGAGAGAGAGAGAGAGAGAGAGAGGGGCGACAACAGAGAGAGAGAGAGAGAGAGAGAGAGAGAGAGAGAGAGAGAGAGAGAGAGAGAGAGAGAGAGAGAGAGAGAGAGAGAGAGAGAGAGAGAGAGAGAGAGAGAGAGGGCGAGAGAGGAGGGGGCGAGAGAGGGCGAGAGGGAGAGAGAGGGAGGGAGGGAGGGAGAGAGAGAGAGAGAGAGAGAGAGAGAGAGAGAGGGAGAGGGAGAGAGAGAGAGAGAGAGAGAGAGAGAGAGAGAGAGAGAGAGAGAGAGAGAGAGAGAGAGAGAGAGAGAGAGAGAGAGAGAGAGAGAGAGAGAGAGAGAGAGAGAGAGAGAGAGAGAGAGAGAGAGAGAGAGAGAGAGAGAGAGAGAGAGAGAGAGAGAGAGAGAGAGAGAGTGAGTGTGTATGTGTGGGGTAGGTGGGAGCTGTGACATTTCTAAGACCCAGGTCAGGTCGCATGTCCCACTTTAAAACAATCGGAGCGTTCATGACAACCACCCCCTCCTTACTTTTGTCCCTTTGACTTTTAACCCAAACAATCCAGGTACATGTACATGTATTATATTTATTCTTTAACTACGTGCCATTCTCAAATCCATGTGCCTCCGTGCGCTAATGGACTGACATTTACATCTAATTACCTCGTCGTGCTATTAGTATCCTCCTTGTGTCCGTAGGGTTAAGCCACCCATTTATCCAATGAAAGTGAAAGAAGAAAAAAAAAAGAAGAAAGGGATGCTCTCCGTAAGTGTGTACGTGTGTGTGTGTACTCTAAAGCTTTATTATTATTGAAGAAAATGACCGTCGCCCTTTAACGATATGATGATTGACATTAATCATCTCACCTGCCAATGCTATTAATATTATTATATTATGTTGTCATGATCGGATTGATTACTATTACTATTACCACACGACTCACTAACGAGTTCAACCAAGGCCGTCTATATAGTGTTCACTATATAGACGGCCTTGGTTCAACC
>JAXRKP010001519.1:0-2500 GCA_037039925.1 Doris montereyensis | reverse complement strand
AGTTCTACGGGCCTGTTGGCATGACCTCACTACAAAACTTTACATACGTCCTTGGGTCTCGTCAACATGGACTTTGTGGATGAGGTTTAGCTGTTTCGGAACACGAAGCATTATCTATTTGGACGGGGAGGTGAAAAAAAGGGGGGGGGTCGTTTTGTGCCATCAAAACATGTCCCATCCAGCACGTGTGGAAATTGTATCGTGCACTACGGCTAAAGCGAAAATAACCCACCCCAAAGCGAACCAAGATGACAAACACATGCACAGGAATCAAAGAACAGAAGTAGTACCTACTAGCATCGCCTGCTAATCAACAATAACTCATTTCTCTGTCTGTCTCCCCCCCTCTCTCTCTCTCTCTCTCTCTCTCTCTCTCTCTCTCTCTCTCTCTCTCTCTCTCTCTCTCTCTCTCTCTCTCATAAACACACACACACACACAACCCACTGACATGCTTGAAAAACACACATACAAACGTACATACATACATATAAATACATGATTGTGTGTGTGTGTGTGTGTGTGTGTGCGTGTGTGATATAAAACTTCGCAATGAGACTGTTGGCAACGTTATGTTTCTTAAGTCAAAGAGTACATAATGTATAAATATAACGCACTTACAAAGATATACGCACGCACAAGACAAGTAGATATAATGCAAAATCTGCTTTGCAGGTGCAACCTATCTCCTAACTTCTATTTTGTGTCTTTTTTTTTGGTAACATCAAAAATATCGTATAATTATCATGTCCACAATAGTTACAGGTAATATATGTATCTTATTTTCAATTAATCCCTATTACTATCAGGGCCGTATCGTCGCACATGTTAATTGGTAATTTCCCCACAATCCGTCTCGCTTCTCCCAACAATCAATTTGTAGGCGTGCAACGCTGGGCAGACAAAGCCAAATTGATTTGATTGAACGAACAAACAGGAGGGGTCGAAGTTGAAGGCAACACAACAACACTAAGGTGAGGCACAGGTTTGTTGTTGATGGCTAGACGAAAGACTTTGAAAAGGTGACACTAAGGTTGAATCATTTCTTAACCTCCTACGTTCTAACAACATAATATTCCAGTCTTTATCACACTTCTTCGAACTGTTGCCACACGCGTAGTGATCTGTTTCATTGAAATTTACCCCGTCCACCATACATGCGGTGGTCTCAAAAAGTGAATTAAGAGCAAGACGAAACAGCAAGGTGAAATCAGATGAAAGACGGACAGGAAAGAAGTATGACCTACCAGCAGTGGTCCCACTGACCGCCCACGAAGCAAGAGGGAAAGAAGACGAAAGACAGGATAGTACCTGAATGTTTGGAAAGACAGGACAGTACCAGAATGTTTGGAAAGACAGGACAGTATATGAATGTTTGGAAAGACAGGACAGTACCAGAATGTTTGGAAAGACAGGACAGTACCACAATGTTTGGAAAGACAGGACAGTATTAGAATGTTTGGAAAGACAGAACAGTACCAGAATGTTTGGAAAGACAGGACAGTACCACAATGTTTGGAAAGACAGGGCAGTACCAGAATGTTTGGAAAGACAGGGCAGTACCAGAATGTTTGGAAAGACAGGATAGTAAAGACCAGAATGTTTGGAAAGACAGGACAGTACCAGAATATTTGGAAAGACAGGACAGTAAAGAATGTTTGGAAAGACAGGACAGTACCACAATGTTTGGAAAGACAGGACAGTATTTTGGAAGAATGTTTGGAAAGACAGGACAGTACCAGAATGTTTGGAAAGACAGGACAGTACCAGAATATTTGGAAAGACAGGACAGTACCAGAATGTTTGGAAAGACAGGACAGTACCAGAATGTTTGGAAAGACATGACAGTACCACAATGTTTGGAAAGACAGGACAGTACCAGAATGTTTGGAAAGACAGGACAGTACCACAATGTTTGGAAAGACAGGGCAGTACCAGAATGTTTGGAAAGACAGGACAGTACCAGAATGTTTGGAAAGACAGGACAGTACCAGAATGTTTGGAAAGACAGGACAGTACCAGAATGTTTGGAAAGACAGGACAGTAGTAGCAGCCTCTAGTATCCCCCCTAAAAAAAAAACAAAAAAAACAAACCAATCGCCTATTTATGTTTATGCTTAGAGTTATAGATGTGACGTCAAGACACTGTTGATGACAAGATGCTGATGACGTTAACTATTTATAATACTAATAAGACAAGAAATTCGTGCATATACACTGTAAATCCATGCTTCTATACTAAAATAAAAAGTCATTATCGTGAACAGTGAATAAACAAACAGATACGCATCAATAACTTTATGAAAATTTAACACGGAAATACGTATTCGATAAGTTGTTGGATAAATAAAGCAGATCGTAAAATAAACTACTGTGAATGAAATGAATAAACTCATAAATATATAACAACACAGATGGTAAGTAAAAAAACGAAAATGAATGAATGCAAGAATGATGTATGAAGGGTGACAGACTATCGCTATTTCAAGAAAACAATAGTCA
>JAXRKP010001518.1:100000-116325 GCA_037039925.1 Doris montereyensis | reverse complement strand
AATCCGCCATCAGACGGCGGGGATGGTCCAAGAGCGTGATATTCCAATCTGTTCCACGACTAATTTCCATCCCTCTGTCCCTCCCACACGACTTGTCTTGTCCATCAACATATTTTGATCTCCGATAAGAAAGTATTCATAAAGTGTTATTGGATCTTGAAGCGTCGAATCAGAAAAAGCACTCAACGCTAGCCAGAGTTTGGCAGTGTCTCGTTTTGCTGTCTGTGACGTGTCTGTGAGGTTGGTGGCCTTTTCTCAAGCGTCACGTCAGACACCGGAAACACTAGGGCTAAAGTAGTTTGCAATACGGCAACACACTTGTAGAGAAAAACGAAATAAAATTACAAATACATGAACAGCAGCGTATTCACATTTTTCTTCTTGATGGGATCAAATGGGTTGTTTTGGAACGAACACTAAAGGTATTTGTTGAAGGTGTTGAATATAATCCAGTCTTTGGTCCTCTATTCTTCTCAGTATATATCGATGATGTTGATCTCTTACCAGGGACAAAATAAAACTTTTTGCTGACGATAGTCTACTGACTAGAAACAAATTAATATGGAGGATTGCAAAATATTACAAAATGACGTATACACATTAGGAGAATGGGAGTGACAGCGCAAAATGAAATTCCATCCAGAGAAATGCCAGGTTCTAAAAAGTATTAACAGAACATTACATAAATAACCAAAAACTAAATATAATAGACATTGCAAAATACCTAGTAGTAACAAAAGACAAAAATCGCAATGGAAGGAACAACATAGAGTACTGTCGAGAAAATCAACGTATGGCCTTTTAACCTTCCTATGAAGAAACCGGTTCTAAACATGTCAAAGAGACGTGCTACAAATGTCTGTACAAATCAACGGACGTACTTGCAAGAAATTGAGAAGGTGCAAAAGAATAACACAGCCCGCTTTGTTGCCTACTTATACGTACGGGAAAAGAAATACCAAAACCAACACAATCCAATGACGACGGAGAGGCCAGCTGTTTATGAGATCAACTTCAACTCAATACCAGAACAACCAGATCAGGTTGTCAAACATACATGGTTCCATCTTTAAAAATTGATTGGCACCTGTACTCACCTTACCCTAGTACAGTTACGTCATAGCTCTATCTTCAAACATTGATTGTCACCTGTACTCACCTTACCCTAGTACAGTAAGGACATAGTTCCATCTTCAAAACATTGATTGTCACCTGTACTCATCTTACCCTAGTACAGTAAGGACATAGCTCCATCTTCAAACATTGATTGTTACCTGTACTCATCTTACCCTAGTACAGTTACGTCATAGCTCTATCTTCAAACATTGATTGTCACCTGTACTCACCTTACCCTAGTAGAGTTAGGATCATAGCTCCATCTTCAAACATTGATTGTTACCTGTACTCATCTTACTCTAGTACAGTAAGGACATAGTTCCATCTTCAAACATTGACTGTTACCTGTACTCACCTTACCCTAGTACAGTAAGGACATAACTCTATCTTCAAACATTGATTGTTACCTGTACTCACCTTACCCTAGTACAGTAAGGACATAGCTCTATCTTCGAACATTGATTGTTACCTGTACTCACCTTACCCTAGTACAGTTACGTCATAGCTCTATCTTCAAACATTAATTGTTACCTGTACTCATCTTACCCTAGTACAGTTAGGATCATAGCTCTATCTTCAAACATTGATCGTTACCTGTACTCATCTTACCCTAGTACAGTTACGTCATAGCTCTATCTTCAAACATTGATTGTTACCTGTACTCATCTTACTCTAGTACAGTAAGGACATAGTTCCATCTTCAAACATTAATTGTTACCTGTACTCATCTTACCCTAGTACAGTTACGTCATAGCTCTATCTTCAAACATTGATTGTTACCTGTACTCATGTTACCCTAGTACAGTAAGGACATAGCTCTATCTTCAAACATTGATTGTTACCTGTACTCATCTTACCCTAGTACAGTAAGGACATAGTTCCATCTTCAAACATTGATTGTTACCTGTACTCATCTTACCCTAGTACAGTAAGGACATAGCTCTATCTTCAAACATTAATTGTTACCTGTACTCATCTTACCCTAGTACAGTAAGGACATAGCTCTATCTTCAAACATTGATTGTTACCTGTACTCATCTTACCCTAGTACAGTAAGGACATAGTTCCATCTTCAAACATTAATTGTTACCTGTACTCATCTTACCCTAGTACAGTAAGGACATAGTTCCATCTTCAAACATTAATTGTTACCTGTACTCATCTTACCCTAGTACAGTAAGGACATAGTTCCATCTTCAAACATTAATTGTTACCTGTACTCATCTTACCCTAGTACAGTAAGGACATAGCTCTATCTTCAAACATTAATTGTTACCTGTACTCACCTTACCCTAGTACAGTAAGGACATAGCTCTATCTTCAAACATTAATTGTTACCTGTACTCATCTTACCCTAGTACAGTAAGGACATAGCTCTATCTTCAAACATTAATTGTTACCTGTACTCACTTTACCCTAGTACAGTAAGGACATAGCTCTATCTTCAAACATTGATTGTTACCTGTACTCATCTTACCCTAGTACAGTAAGGACATAGCTCTATCTTCAAACATTGATTGTTACCTGTACTCATCTTACTCTAGTACAGTAAGGACATAGCTCCATCTTCAAACATTGATTGTTACCTGTACTCATCTTACCCTAGTACAGTTAGGTCATAGCTCCATCTTCAAACATTGATTGTTACCTGTACTCATCTTACCCTAGTACAGTAAGGACATAGCTCTATCTTCAAACATTGATTGTTACCTGTACGCATCTTACTCTAGTACAGTAAGGACATAGCTCCATCTTCAAACATTGATTGTTACCTGTACGCATCTTACTCTAGTACAGTAAGGACATAGTTACATCTTCAAACATTGATTGTTACCTGTACGCATCTTACTCTAGTACAGTAAGGACATAGCTCCATCTTCAAACATTGATTGTTACCTGTACGCATCTTACTCTAGTACAGTAAGGACATAGTTCCATCTTCAAACATTGATTGTCACCTGTACTCATCTTACCCTAGTACAGTAAGGACATAGTTCCATCTTCAAACATTGATTGTTACCTGTACTCATCTTACCCTAGGACAGTTACGTCATAGCTCTATCTTCAAACATTGATTGTCACCTGTACTCATCTTACCCTAGTACAGTAAGGACATAGTTCCATCTTCAAACATTGATTGTTACCTGTACTCATCTTACTCTAGATCAACTTCAACTCAATACCAGAACAACCAGATCAGGTTGTCAAACATACATGGTTCCATCTTTAAAAATTGATTGGCACCTGTACTCACCTTACCCTAGTACAGTTACGTCACTTGAGCTCTATCTTCAAACATTGATTGTCACCTGCTCACCTTACCCTAGTACAATGGGTGTAGTTCCATCTTCAAACATTGATTGTTACACTCACAGAAAGGACATTCCATCTTCAAACATTAATTGTCACAGACTCAAGTTCCCTAGTACTTAAGGACATATTCCATCTTCAAACATTGACTGTTACCTGTTCATCTTACCCTGTACAGTTACAGAAAGCTCTATGTTCAAACATTGATTGTCATACAAGAAAGTTCCATCTTACTAGTAGAATAAGACATAGTTCCATCTTCAAACATTGATTGTTACCTGTTCTCATCTTAAACTGTGGTGTCACAGGACATAGTTCCATCTTCAAACATTGACTGTTACCTGTACTCACCTTACCTAGTACCAGTAAATACATAACTCTATCTTCAAACATTGATTGTTACCTGTACTCACCTTACCTAGTACAGTAAGGACATAGCTCTATCTTCAAACATTGATTGTTACCTGTGCCTCATCTTACTCTAGTACAGTAACATCATAGCTCTATCTTCAAATATTAATTGTTACCTGTACTCATCTTACCCTAGTACAGTAAGGATATAGCTCTATCTTCAAACATTGATTGTTACCTGTACCATCTTACCCTAGTAGTTACAGTCTATCTTAAAACATTGATTGACCTGTACTCATCTTACTCTAGTACAGTAAGGACATAGTTCCATCTTCAAACATTAATTGTTACCTGTACTCATCTTACCTAGTACAGTTACGTCATAGCTCTATCTTCAAACATTAATTGTTGTACTCATCTTACCCTAGTACAGTAAGGACTAGTTCTCTTCAAACATTAATTGTTACCTGTACTCACCTACCCTACTACAGTAACGACATAGCTCCATCTTCAAACATTGATTGTTACCTGTACTCATCTTACCCCTAGTACAGTTACATCATAGCTCTATCTTCAAACATTAATTGTCACCTGTACTCATCTTACCTAGTACAGTTACATCATAGCTCTATCTTCAAACATAAATTGTCCTGTACTCATCTTACCTATCTGACATCACTCTATCTTCAAACATTAATTGCTACCTGTACTCATCTTACCCTAGTAAGGGACAGCTCTATCTTCAAACATTGATTGTCACCTGTACTCATCTTACCCCTAGTACAGTAAGGACATAGCTCTATCTTCAAACATTAATTGTTACCTGTACTCATCTTACCCTAGTACAGTAAGTCATAGCTCTATCTTCAAACATTAATTGTTACCTGTACTTATCTTACCCTGGTACAGTTACGTCATAGCTCTATCTTCAAACATTGATTGTTACCTGTACTCATCTTACTCTAGTACAGTAAGGACATAGCTCCATCTTCAAACATTGATTGTTACCTGTACTCATCTTACTCTAGTACAGTAAGGACATAGCTCCATCTTCAAACATTGATTGTTACCTGTACTCATCTTACCCTAGTACAGTAAGGACATAGCTCTATCTTCAAACATTGATTGTTACCTGTACTCATCTTACCCTAGTACAGTAAGGACATAGCTCTATCTTCAAACATTGATTGTTACCTGTACGCATCTTACTCTAGTACAGTAAGGACAAAGTTCCATCTTAAAACATTGATTGTTACCTGTACGCATCTTACTCTAGTACAGTAAGGACAAAGTTCCATCTTCAAACATTGATTGTTACCTGTACGCATCTTACTCTAGTACAGTAAGGACATAGCTCCATGTTCAAACATTGATTGTTACCTGTACGCGTCTTACTCTAGTACAGTAAGGACAAAGTTCCATCTTCAAACATTGATTGTTACCTGTACGCATCTTACTCTAGTACAGTAAGGACAAAGTTCCATCTTCAAACATTGATTGTTACCTGTACGCATCTTACTCTAGTACAGTAAGGACAAAGTTCCATCTTCAAACATTGATTGTTACCTGTACGCATCTTACTCTAGTACAGTAAGGACAAAGTTCCATCTTCAAACATTGATTGTTACCTGTACGCATCTTACTCTAGTACAGTAAGGACAACGTTCCATCTTCAAACATTGATTGTTACCTGTACGCATCTTACTCTAGTACAGTAAGGACAAAGTTCCATCTTCAAACATTGATTGTTACCTGTACGCATCTTACTCTAGTACAGTAAGGACATAGCTCCATCTTCAAACATTGATTGTTACCTGTACTCATCTTACCCTAGTACAGTTACGTCATAGCTCTATCTTCAAACATTGATTGTTACCTGTACTCATCTTACCCTAGTACAGTAAGGACATAGTTCCATCTTCATACTTTGATTGTTACCTGTACTCATCTTACCCTAGTACAGTAAGGACATAGCTCTATCTTCAAACATTGACTGTCACCTGTACTCACCTTACCCTAGTACAGTAAGGACATAGCTCTATCTTCAAACATTGATTGTCACCTGTACTCATCTTACCCTAGTACAGTAAGGACATAGCTCTATCTTCAAACATTGATTGTTACCTGTACTCACCTTACCCTAGTACAGTAAGGACATAGCTCTATCTTCAAACATTGATTGTTACCTGTACTCATCTTACCCTAGTACAGTAAGGACATAGCTCTATCTTCAAACATTGACTGTCACCTGTACTCACCTTACCCTAGTACAGTAAGGACATAGCTCTATCTTCAAACATTGATTGTTACCTGTACTCACCTTACCCTAGTACAGTAAGGACATAGCTCTATCTTCAAACATTGATTGTTACCTGTACTCATCTTACCCTAGTACAGTAAGGACATAGCTCTATCTTCAAACATTGATTGTTACCTGTACTCACCTTGCCCTAGTACAGTAAGGACAAAGTTCCATCTTCAAACATGGTCCTACTCACCCGTGGCCAGTAAGTATTTTCTGTGAAATCGGGATAACACACAGAAATGCGACTATGCGATTATGACCGATATTTCACAATTGCACAAACATTTGCATAGATGTTATTTTCAATGTGAACCTGTCTAAATGTAGTTCACTTCCACCAAACTTAATTAAGACATGAAAATGTGTTTTTCCATTTATTTGAAGATGTTGGAAATGTGGGAGTAGGTGACCGAGCGGGTAACGACTGAGAACGTTCGCTGCCAAAACGTAGGAATTCACAATTTAACTACAAAACCATCATTATATGATGATTGTATTGCTATTTCATTACAAGAAACAATCGTTGTAGACTCAATATAACGTTTTCTTCTTTAGGCATGACAAATCTTAAAGCACATTTTAAGTACTGTCCCCTCTTAAATCGTGTTTAATTTCAAAACGAAAGCCTGGAGGATAATTTCCTTTCGGGATATATCCATTTGAACAATTTTGGGTCCTTCCAACATGTTGCTGCGTATTTGTGATATTTTTTTAAAGGTATAGACCCCAATAGTGAGGCACCCCAATTCCAGAACCTTATGAGATTGAGTAATATACTATGTATGTATATATGTATGTATGTATGTATGTATGTATGTATGTATGTATGTATGTATGTATGTATGTATGTATGTATGTATGTATGTATGTATTTATGTATTTATGTATGTATTTATGTATTTATGTATGTATTTATGTATGTGTAATACATAGATGGATTGATAGAGAAATAGATGGATGGAGGGAGGGATATCTGGATTGACAGACAGACAACGGTTGGAGGAATATATATATAATTATTCCTGATATTTCTCAAAAACAACAATCATGCTCACATTCATTCGCACACATTCTGTCCTATCCGTCAATGTAACTCAATCAAAAGACACATTTTGCGCTAATCATTATTGGACAAAACGCTCTGCACGACAGGTTTCCATAAAATAAAATCTACCGCCCACCGAGACAATTCAGTCCTATTTATAATTGTTATTCGATTACGTTAGAGATTGTGATTCATAACGCTTTATTATTATTATATAAAATGCCTATCTTTGTTACACGATCTAACGAGCCAGCCATTTTCCCATCCCAGTTGTGTCAATGTCTGTCACACCGGAGGTCCATCAGTTCAGCTCATAACTTGTTGTTGTGCGTCAGAAAGATGGTCATGTCCACAGATTCAATTACGGCCAAAAATAGAAAGGCTACGAAGGTCTGGGAGGCATTATTCTTTGGCTTAAAAAAGGGGGAGAAAACCGCGTTGCAAGGACTAAAGGACAAGGCCAGGAGATGAGTGATGGCTGTCGTAGTGAGCCTGTGAAAGCCCTGGAGTTTTCGCTGGCTATTGCGGTAAATCAGCGGTGATTGAGTTTTGGTCGTCAGCCCATTGTTCAGAGTGGTTCAAAGTAGCATCAAGACGAATTATATTGTTGGTATGGAATTCGCAAAAACGCTTTAAATAGATGATGGTATTGATTTGGGTTGATGGTAAGGATGGCTTTAAGTCCTGATAATGTAATTACTTCTAAAGATAGTAAAGATCAGATGCTGATGACTAATTCGATGACGGACGAGAGTGTTTTTGTTTACGTTGGGCTTTTTTTTTTGGGGGGGGGCGGGGGCTTGGTGGGGGGGGGGGGCGGGGGCAAAGATGGTGACATATATTTATAGCGATAACTTGTGTGGTATTAAAACCGATGTAACAATATATATCATGATATTGTTCGTGTAGAGGACTGCTGTCCCAATAAAGTTGAGCGTTAGGCTTTTGATGAAATATAGATCGTTACGTGTGGGGTTTTTTTACTTTGGGGGTAGGATGGGGGGGTGGGTGGAGACGGCCTCTTTATTCCCTTGGCATGTCCACTTGCTGCCAGTATCCGTTTTTGATTGTTTCATTGAAATTCACCCATTGCATCTGTCAGTGTGCAGAGATATGTTTGGGATTGTATTGCCTTTTATGTATACATGTGCTATTTTGAGCACTTTTCTAAAGCCTTATTATATCAGTATGCTTTATGTTTGGGACTTTTCTAAACTCTTAGTATATCAGTATGCTTGGGACATTTATTAACTCTTATGTCAGTATGTGCTATATTTGGGACTCTTAGTATGTCATTATGTTTGAAACTTTTATTAACTCTTATTTAGTATGTATGCGCTATGTTTGGGACTTTTTTAAGCTCTTATGTCAGAATGTGCTATGTTCGGGACTTTTCTTAACTCTTATAAGATAAGATATTATATCAAATTCACCCAATAAGAAATTATAATGTGAATGACGGGCTAGGGTTTAAATAGGTCCAATTGTAAAAAGAGCAAATATTACATTCAATCAGATACAAAATCAAGCATTTATATTATGTTCATACAGTCAATAAAAGAAAGTATTTGGCACACAATCAAACATTAATCAAATAATAAAATTGAGACAATGTAAAAAAGTGTTATATATACAGCCGAACCAAAATACATTGCCATAAAATAAGGGTGTGAGTGTGGTAGGTCCGTCTCCCAGACGGATGTTAACCACACGGTCAACAGGAACGGTTCGATACTAGTAAATCCTTCTTTGAGCTTACTATTGACGGTGGAAAGCAAGGTCTAGTGCATCCGTTGCGACCCATGTGATTTTCACTCGCGTTTGCAACGTTTGTTTGAACCGTTCGACTTTGATACATCGGAATTTCGTTAAAAAGAATGTTATTTCAATCATTATGAATTCGTATGGATGTTGGTAAAGATTTGAAATATCTTTGTTTGCATGTTTGCAAAAAGGGATAAACCACAAACTTATAAGATAAGATACAACTTTATTGTACAAAACGTGTCACGTTGATTTGGTGCTACAATACCTTCCATTCAATATGAAATACAACACGCTTTTACTACGCATAAATTGTTCTCCACACATTTAGACATTGTGTGATTAAAATAATGTATAACGTATACACAATTAACATTTGTCTTATACATGTAACTTTGTAATCATAAAAATGAACAACATTTTAAAAGAACGGTGATGATAATGATGCTGGCGATTGTATTGATAATAATTGCGCAGATGATGGTAAGAATGGTTTTATATCATGGCGCAAAAAAGTGTGTATGGGTGATTTAGGTCTGCCACAATAACTTCAATTTTCCTGGAACAGTAAGAGACTTCCGATCTCAAAAGGTTTCAAAGAACATTCTCTTGTTAATTTTCTTATAAACATTTGAAGCATGATTTAGCCAGCTAATATTGTCGATGACTGTTACACCAAAGTATTTATAATTTGGAATTTAGAATTTGTTCAACTGTTTCATCTGTTGTAAAGATTGGTCGAAGAGGGAATTTTTAAAGTTTAAAGTCAATAACCACTTCTTAAGGTATTTCTTTTTAACATTTAAAAATATATAATGACATTTGGCTTATCTTGATTTGATTGAAAAGTGGGTGGAAGCTCCTTCTGCTATTGGGTTTCTTTTGACATAAGGTTTTATACAATGTATGAAAACACAACTAAGATAGTACCTAAGCATTTTACCTGCACTCGTCCAGCAAACATTCTATCAATTTGGTCTTTTTCCTTTTCCCTGCTGTTCCCGCCCCATGCTGTTTAACTAAACATTACAACATTTTTATTACAAGTCTGATAATAATTTTTAAAAAGTGTATGAAAGCAGTTGTCTTCTCAAAAACTGTTATTCTTTTATGGATGTTTTTCAAAAATGTATTCGATTGTGCCTGCTATTCTCATGTATCATTAAACGGTCTTTGAAAATATTATGTCAGCATGCATTATGTTTAGGAATTTTCTTAACTCTTTTGTCTATATGTAGCAATGTCTCGGGATTTTCTTTAAGTCAGCCATGCCTGATTTTTACGTGTACGCCTCGTAACCCTACGGCAAATCCCTTTGACCAATTTGTCAATACAGCATAATTCCTATATCATTAATACAACATAATTTATTTATCATTAATACAACATAATTTATTTATCATTAATACAACATAATTTATTTATCATTAATACCGCATAATTTATTTATCATCAATACAGCATAATTTCTTTATCATTAATACAGCATAATTTCTTTATCATCAATATAACATAATTTATTTATCATCAATACAACATAATTTATTTATCATTAATACAACATAATTTATTTATCATTAATACAACATAATTTATTTATCATTAATACAACATAATTTCTTTATCATTAATACAACATAATTCATTTATCATTAATATAACATAATTTATTTATCATTAATACAACATAATTTATTTATCCTTAATACAACATAATTTATTTATCATTAATACAACATAATTCGTTGATCATTAATATAACATAATTTATTTATCCTTAATACAACATAATTTATTAATCATTTAATACAACATAATTTATTTATCCTTAATACAACATAATTTATTAATCATTTAATACAACATAATTTATTTATCCTTAATACAACATAATTTATTAATCATTTAATAGAACATAATTTATTTATCCTTAATACAACATAATTTATTTATCATTGCTCGTATGGTCATCAGACGGACAATCATGATCGGAAGGCAGTATCCCCTCATATTTCCAGTGATAGGCGCAATGAAAGACTTGGTGGGTTGTGTTGGGGTTTTTTCATTTTAATTCTACACGTGGGGACTCGGTAGTCCAGATGCAAGGTGTCGGCCTCTCAACCAATTGGGCATGTGTTCAAACCCCGTCAACGGTTAAAAATATTCTCGTGTCCTTTCGAGTAAAATATACCCCCTCTCTCGGCCCCCCTAGTCCACTTAGGTGGATAAACACCTAGTCCCATCGGAGACGGATGCTAAAAAGAAGGTCCCGTGTACAGATCACTTTCAACTGTCTATTGCATGTCACCATCCTTTGAGCTGTCCATTACACGTCACTACTCTTTAGCTGCCCATTACACGTCACCACCCTTACACCTATTCATTACACGTCACCGCCCTTACACCTGTTCATTACACGTCACCGCCCTTACACCTGTTCATTACACGTCACCGCCCTTACACCTGTTCATTACACGTCACTACTCTTTAGCTGCCCATTACACGTCACCGCCCTTACAACTGTTCATTACACGTCACTACTCTTTAGCTGCCCATTACACGTCACCACCCTTACAACTGTTCATTACACGTCACCGCCCTTACACCTGTTCATTACACGTCACTACTCTTTAGCTGCCCATTACACGTCACCGCCCTTACACCTGTTCATTACACGTCACTACTCATTAGTTGCCCATTACACGTCACCGCCCTTACACCTGTTCATTACACGTCACTACTCTTTAGCTGCCCATTACACGTCACCGCCCTTGCACCTGTTCATTACACGTCACTACTCTTTAGCTGCCCATTACACGTCACCGCCTTTACACCTGTTCATTACACGTCACTACTCTTTAGCTGCCCATTACACGTCACCGCCCTTACACCTGTTCATTACACGTCACTACTCTTTAGCTGCCCATTACACGTCACTGCCCTTACACCTGTTCATTACACGTCACTACTTTTTGAACTGTCTATTACACGTCCCCACCCATTCAACTGTCATTTACATGTCACCACCCATTCAACTGTCATCCACATGTCACCACCCTTTCAACTGTCATCCACATGTCACCACCCATTCAACTCTCCATTACACGTCACCATCCACTCAACAGTCCTTTACACGTCACCACTCATTCAACTGTTCTTTACACACCACCACCTGTTCAACTCTCCTTTAGATGTCACCACCCATTCAACTCTCCATTACACGTCACCATCCACTCAACTCTCCATTACACGTCACCATCCACTCAACTCTCCATTACACGTCACCATCCACTCAACTCTCCATTACACGTCACCACCCATTCAACTATAATTTACACGTCACCATCCACTCAACTCTCCATTACACGTCACCATCCACTCAACTCTCCATTACACGTCACCATCCACTCAACTCTCCATTACACGTCACCACCCATTCAACTATAATTTACACGTCACCACCATTCAACTGTCATTTACACGTCACCACCCATTGAACTGTCCATTACACGTAACCACCCTTTCAACTGACCATTACATGTCACCACCCTTTCACCTGTCTACTACACGTCACCACCCTTTCAAGTGTCCAATACACGTCACCACCCTTTCACCTGTCCATTACACGTCACCACCCTTTCAAGTATCCAATACACGTCACCACCCCTTGAAGTGTCCACTATACGTCCCCACCCCTTGAAGTGACAACTACACGTCACTATCCCTTGAACTGTCCACTACACGTCACTATCCCTTGAACTGTCCACTACACGTCACCATCCCTTGAACTGTCCACTACACGTCACCATCCCTTGAACTGTCCATTACACGTCACTATCCCTTGAATTGTCCACTACACGTCACCATCCCTTGAACTGTCCATTACACGTCACTATCCCTTGAACTGTCCACTACACGTCACTATCCCTTGAACTGTCCACTACACGTCACTATCCCTTGAACTGTCCACTACACGTCACCATCCCTTGAACTGTCCACTACACGTCACTATCCCTTGAACTGTCCACTACACGTCACTATCCCTTGAACTGTCCACTACACGTCACTATCCCTTGAACTGTCCACTACACGTCACTATCCCTTGAACTGTCCACTACACGTCACCATCCCTTGAACTGTCCACTACACGTCACTATCCCTTGAACTGTCCACTACACGTCACTATCCCTTGAACTGTCCACTACACGTCACCATCCCTTGAACTGTCCACTACACGTCACTATCCCTTGAACTGTCCACTACACGTCACCACCCCTTGAAGTGTCCACTATACGTCCCCACCCCTTCAACTGTCCATTACACGTCACTATCCCTTCAACTGTCCACTACACGTCACCATCCCTTGAACTGTCCACTACACGTCACCATCCCTTGAACTGTCCACTACACGTCACCACCCCTTGAAGTGTCCACTATACGTCCCCACCCCTTCAACTGTCCATTACACGTCACCACGCTTTGAACTGTCCATTACACGTCACCACCCCTTGAAGTGTCCACTACACGTCACCCCCCCCTTGAAGTGTCCACTACACGTCCCCACCCCTTCAACTGTCCATTACACGTCACCACGCTTTGAACTGTCCATTACACGTCACCACGCTTTGAACTGTCCATTACACGTCACCACGCCTTGAACTGTCCATTACACGTCACCACGCTTGGAACTGTCCATTACACGTCACCACGCTTTGAACTGTTCATTACACGTCACCACCCTTTGAACTGTCCATTACACGTCACCACGCTTTGAAGAGTCCATTACACGTCACCACGCTTTGAAGAGTCCATTACACGTCATCACCCTTTGAACTGTCCATTACACGTCACCACGCTTTGAACTGTCCATTACACGTCACCACGCTTTGAACTGTCCATTACACGTCACCACCCTTTGAACTGTCCATTACACGTCACCACCCTTTGAACTGTTCATTACACGTCACCATCCACTCAACTCTCCATTACACATCACCATCCACTCAACTCTCCATTACACGTCACCATCCACTCAACTCTCCATTACACGTCACCATCCACTCAACTCTCCATTACACGTCACCATCCACTCAACTCTCCATTACACGTCACCACCCATTCAACTATAATTTACACGTCACCACCATTCAACTGTCATTTACACGTCACCACCCATTGAACTGTCCATTACACGTAACCACGCTTTCAACTGACCATTACATGTCACCACCCTTTCACCTGTCTACTACACGTCACCACCCTTTCAAGTGTCCAATACACGTCACCACCCTTTCACCTGTCCATTACACGTCACCACCCTTTCAAGTATCCAATACACGTCACCACCCCTTGAAGTGTCCACTATACGTCCCCACCCCTTGAAGTGACAACTACACGTCACTATCCCTTGAACTGTCCACTACACGTCACTATCCCTTGAACTGTCCACTACACGTCACCACCCCTTGAACTGTCCACTACACATCACCATCCCTTGAACTGTCCATTACACGTCACTATCCCTTGAACTGTCCACTACACGTCACCATCCTTTGAACTGTCCACTACACGTCACTACCCTTTGAACTGTCCACTACACGTCACCATCCCTTGAACTGTCCACTACACGTCACCATCCCTTTGAACTGTCCATTACACGTCACCATCCCTTTGAACTGTCCATTACACGTCACCACCCTTTGAACTGTCCACTACACGTCACTATCCCTTGAACTGTCCACTACACGTCACCACCCCTTGAAGTGCCCACTTACGTCCCCACCCCTTGAACTGTCCATTACACGTCACTACCCTTCAACTGTCCACTACATGTCACCACCCTTGAACTGTCCACTACACGTCACCATCACTTGAACTGTCCACTACACGTCACCCACCCTTTGAACTGTCCATTACAATGTCATCACCCTTGAACTGTCCATTACAATTCCATTACAATGTCACCATCCTTTGAACTGTCCATTACAATGTCACCACCCTTTGAACTGTCCATTACATGTCACCACCCTTTGAACTGCCCATTACAATGTCACCACCATTTGAACTTGCCATTACATGACACCACCCTTTGAACTGTCCATTACATGACACCACCCTTTGAACTGTCCATTACATGACACTACCCTTTGAACTGACCATTTCAATGACACCACCCTTGAACTGCCCATTACATGTCATCACCCTTTGAACTGCCCATTACATGTCACCACCCTTTGAACTGCCCATTACATGTCACCACCCTTTGAACTGTCCATTACAATGTCACCACCCTTTGAACTGTCCATTACATGTCATCACCCTTTGAACTGTCCATTACAAGTCACCACCATTTGAACTGTCCCATTACAATGTCACCACCCTTGAACTGTCCATTACAATGTCACCACCCTTTGAACTGACCATTACATGTCATCACCCTTTGAACTGTCCATTACATGACACCACCCTTTGAACTGTCCATTACAATGTCACCACCCTTTGAACTGACCATTACAATGACACCACCCTTTGAACTGTCCATTACATGACACCACCCCTTTGAACTGGTCCATTACATGTCACCACCCTTTGAACTGTCCATTACATGACACCACCCTTTGAACTGCCATTACATGTCACCACCCTTTGAACTGCCCATTACATGTCACCACCTTTGAACTGTCCATTACAATGTCATCACCCTTTGAACTGTCCATTACATGTCACCACCCTTTGAACTGTCCATTACATGTCACCACCCTTTGAACTGTCCATTACATGTCACCACCCTTTGAACTGTCCATTACATGTCATCACCCTTTGAACTGCCATTACATGTCACCACCCTTCTGTCCATTACAATGTCACATTTGAACATGTCACCACCCTTTGAACTGTCCATTACATGTCACCACCCTTTGAACTGTCCATTACATGTCACAACTGTCACCACCCTTTGAACTGTCCATTACATGTCACCACCCTTTGAACTGTCCATTACATGTCACCACTTTGAACTGTCCATTACATGTCACCACCCTTTGAACTGTCCATTACATGTCACCACCCTTTGAACTGTCCATTACATGTCACCACCCTTTGAACTGTCCATTACATGTCACCACCCTTCCAACTGTCCATTACATGTCACCACCCTTTGAACTGTCCATTACATGTCACCACCCTTTGAACTGTCCATTACATGTCACCACCCTTTGAACTGTCCATTACATGTCACCACCCTTTGAACTGTCCATTACATGTCACCACCCTTTGAACTGTCCATTACATGTCACCACCCTTTGAACTGTCCATTACATGTCACCACCCTTTGAACTGCCCATTACATGTCACCACTCTTTTGAACTGACCATTACATGTCACCACCCTTTGAACTGTCCATTACATGTCACCACCCTTTCCATGAACCATGTG
>JAXRKP010001518.1:80000-87500 GCA_037039925.1 Doris montereyensis | reverse complement strand
CAACCACGATTCGAAACAGTTGACCATTGTGATTGAGTGTGATTTCAAGATGTTCAAAAGTGATTTTATGTTGATTTTCAACTTTATCAATTCCAAGGCTTTCTTTATAAATAACTATAAGTCCACTTCCTCTGTTGGACGATGATCTGTTTTGCCATTTGAAAGTATAGCCAACGGGTATGAGGTGGCTGACTTCATCACCTGTATTGAAAAGCCAACTCTCTGTTATTATGAAAATGTCTAGGTTTTATTCGATGATGTAGTTGGAGAGAACAATAGCTTTATTCCCTAAAGACCTGGCATTCAATAGAGTGACGTTGAGTTGTAAACTATTTTTAAACTGTGATGAATTAAGTTGGTCTTCGTTGCTCGCTCGAGTTGTTTTAATGGCGAGAAAGTTTGAAAGGTTCCCCCTGTTTTGTTGCTTTGTTTTCCTCGGACCTTTTGTTCCCCTGAGTGCTCGTTTATGAGTGTGTTTGTATATGTTGCATACTTTCAGTGTGTTAGCAACTAAGGGAGTTGTCAAAACTGTATTGTACTATATTTATTTACGTCTGTATTGTTTATAATGGACATGACCATCAGTGATGAAGAGATCATAAAAATCACACACAGCGTAAATAGTAACATTTTAAAACACAATTGCCAATCAAAATGATGAAACGAGTTCACAGAAGGCAACACTAGTGTCAATTGTGTCAATTTAAAACATTCGATGATAAAAATTAATCAAAATCGACGAAATTCAAATTAAAAGTCCAGAGAACATGACACTATCAGAAACACGGCACAAAGACGGAGAAAATGATATAAATTTTATGATAATCCACGTTAGAGAAATGCTTAAAAATTGTAAATAAATGCAGAGCGTGGACGGAGCTGCGAGTCGAGCTAACGGTCTCTCTGTTATTTACTTACTTATTGTATCGTAGATTCCGGTAGAAATACAATAAATGGTATTTACTTACTTATTGTACCATAAATACCAATGGAAATACAATTTATGGTATTTACTTACTTAATCATAGAAAGTAGAAATACAATTAATGGTATTTACTTACTTATCGTATCATTGATTCCATAGAAATACAATTAATGGTATTTATTTACTTATTAGATCATAGATAGAAATACAATTAATGGTATTTACTTACTTATTGATTCCGGTAGAAATACAATAAATGGTATTTACTTACTTATTGTACCATAGATACCAATGGAAATACAATTAATGGTATTTACTTACTTATTGTATTGTAGAAAAATCAATAAATGGTAATCTTACTTATTGTACCATAGATACCAATGGAAATACAATTAATGGTATTTACTTACTTATTGCATCATAGAATCCATTTAATGGTATTTACTTACTTATTGTATCATTGATTCAGTAGAAATACAATTAATGGTATTTATTTACTTATTAGATCATAGATTGCAGTAGAAATACAATTAATGGTATTTACTTACTTATTGTACCATAGATTCCAGTAGAAATACAATTAATGGTATTTACTTACTTATTGTATCATAAATTTCAGTAGAAATACAATTAATGGTATTTATTTACTTATTGTACCATAGATTCCAGTAGAAATACAATTAATGGTATTTACTTACTTATTGTACCATAGATTCCAGTAGAAATACAATTAATGGTAAATACAATTAATGGTATTTACTTACTTATTGTATCATTGATTCCAGTAGAAATACAATTAATGGTATTTACTTACTTATTGTATCATTGATTCAATACTTATTGTATCATTGATTCCAGTAGAAATACAATTAATGGTATTTACTTACTTATTGTATCATTGATTCCAGTAGAAATACAATTAATGGTATACAAAAAGCACGAAACAAATTCATTCAAGTAGAGGAAATGTATGGGTGTGATTGAATTTCGCCCATTAAAAATCTTAACTTGACGACCTTCACAGTTTCTGCTGGTAGGTCTCACCTCTTTCCACTCCTTCTCTTATCTTGCTGCTACTGCCTTTTGAGTTTGTATTGAGATCACTGTATTTGGTGTGACTTGGTATTCATTCCACAACTACAGCAAATTGATAGGTTCCCCCAATACTATTTTACTTTTTAAATATTTCATCTGCTTGTTGAGATAATAATAGGTGGAAATAAGCAATTTGTGATGATTTAATCAATCATAATAAAAATTTTCCCAAGACAAATTTAGTTCTGTGCACGTTAGGGGTGAAAAGATGATGGAAACGAATTCTTCTTCTCGGCCTTGCTAGTAGGATGTTGTAGAAATATAAGATCTGTTTTGGACGCGCAATTGAGAAGAACGATAATGTAAAATGAGATAGCGTCAGTGTAAAGCATGCAAAGCATGTAAAGGGCCTAATTATACATTATTGACTGATATATGTATATATATATATATATATATATATATATATAATTAGCTAACTCCGTCTCGCTCTGTCTGGCTCTGCCTTTGAGTTTGGCTCTGATAAGATAAGATTAGATAAAAGCTGTATGTCCACATTCATAATTTCCTGTTTTACCATATTTCCGTTCGTGTCTCCCCTTCCTGATGAGGCCACAATGCATGGTGTAAAAAGAGACTCAAAGCAAAATCAATATATATATATATATATATATATATATATATATATATATATATATATATATATATATATATATATATATATATATATATCATACCACCTATTGTTTTGGTACGAGGCACTTTCTACGTAGTCACTGTGGTGTCAGTGGCCAAGTGGTTAGGCTACTGGGCTGGGCATCATGAAGTCCCGAGTTCAAATCCTAGTAAAGCAAGGTTCGACGATGTGTTCACTGGAAAAGACACTTAACACGCATTTTCCTCACTCTACCCAGATGCAAATGGGTAAAAGCACTAGTTTGGGAGTAAAAATCTGCGTCAGACTAGCGTCCTGTCCATGAGGATATAAATTATCACATGTTCCCTTTTACGCTATTGAAACCAAAATACGCTCCGGCTCTATGGGCTGTAACAGCCTTGAAGAAACTTTACTAGTGCTTACTTCGACATAGAATTGGGGACAGGGTGATCCAGAGTCCAGAGGCAAGGTGTCGGCCTGTCAATCAAAAAAACTCCTGGGTTCAAAACCCCGGAGGGGTTTTAAAAGTGTCTTGAAGTCTTTAGGTAAAAACATCCCCACTGATTCAAGTAAGTAGATCAACATCTCGTCCCATCGGAGGTCCTGTGTGTAGATCACAGAATTATGTGCACAGCTGTGTTTGTGATAGCTCGAGGAAAACAAGTCTAGTGGATGGAGAGGAGCACAAGGGATGTGCACATGTAGTGCATCGAAACGAAACTAAAGGGCTCCATAAGTGTAGCGGAGCAAATGGGCTATACAAGTGTAGTGGATAGAGACTAAGCTACAGTATATCTACAAGTGTAGTAGATAGAGACTAAGCTACAAGATATCTACAAGTGTAGTCGATAGAGACTAAGCTAAAAGATATCTACAAGTGTAGTGGATAGAGACTAAGCCAAAGATATCTACAAGTGTAGTAGATAGAGACTAAGCCAAAGATATCTACAAGTGTAGTGGATAGAGACTAAGCCAAAGATATCTACAAGTGTAGTAGATAGAGACTAAGCCAAAGATATCTACAAGTGTAGTGGATAGAGACTAAGCCAAAGATATCTACAAGTGTAGTCGATAGAGACTAAGCCAAAGATATCTACAAGTGTAGTGGATAGAGACTAAGCCAAAGATATCTACAAGTGTAGTGGATAGAGACTAAGCCAAAGATATCTACAAGTGTAGTAGATAGAGACTAAGCCAAAGATATCTACAAGTGTAGTGGATAGAGACTAAGCCAAAGATATCTACAAGTGTAGTGGATAGAGACTAAGCCAAAGATATCTACAAGTGTAGTAGATAGAGACTAAGCTACAAGATATCTACAAGTGTAGTGGATAGAGACTAAGCCAAAGATATCTACAAGTGTAGTGGATAGAGACTAAGCTACAAGATATCTACAAGTGTAGTGGATAGAGACTAAGCTACAAGATATCTACAAGTGTAGTTGATAGAGACTAAGCTACAAGATATCTACAAGTGTAGTGGATAGAGACTAAGCTACAACATATCTACAAGTGTAGTAGATAGAGACTAAGCTACAAGATATCTACAAGTGTAGTGGATAGAGACTAAGCTACAAGATATCTACAAGTGTAGTGGATAGAGACTAAGCAACAAGATATCTACAGGTGTAGTCGATAGAGACTAAGCTAAAGATACTTACAAGTGTAGTAGATAGAGACTAAGCACAAGATATTTACAAGTGTAGTTGATATAGAATAAGCTACAAGATATCTACAAGTGTAGTAGATAGAGACTAAGCCAAAGATATCTACAAGTGTAGTGGATAGAGAATAAGCTACAAGATATCTACAAGTGTAGTAGATAGAGACTAAACTACAAGATATTTACAAGTGTAGTCGATAGAGACTAAGCTACAAGATATCTACAAGTGTAGTAGATAGAGACTAAGCTACAAGATATCTACAAGTGTAGTGGATAGAGACTAAGCTACAAGATATTTACAAGTGTAGTAGATAGAGACTAAGCTAAAGATACTTACAAGTGTAGTAGATAGAGACTAAGCACAAGATATTTACAAGTGTAGTTGATAGAGACTAAGCACAAGATATTTACAAGTGTAGTTGATAGAGAGTGTATAGAAGGACACGATATTTAGAAGTGTAGTTGATAGAGACTAAGCACAAGATATCTACAGGTGTAGTAGATAGAGACTAAGCAACAAGATATTTACAAGTGTAGTGGATAGAGACTAAGCTACAAGATATCTACAAGTGTAGTGGATAGAGACTAAGCTACACGATATTTACAAGTGTAGTGGATAGAGACTAAGCTACAAGATATCTACAAGTGTAGTGGATAGAGACTAAGCAACAAGATATTTACAAGTGTAGTGGATAGAGACTAAGCTACAAGATATCTACAAGTGTAGTAGATAGAGACTAAGCTACAAGATATCTACAAGTGTAGTAGATATAGACTAAGCTAAAAGATATCTACAAGTGTAGTTGATAGAGAGTAAGGACACGATATTTACAAGTGTAGTTGATAGAGAATAAGGACACGATATTTACAAGTGTAGTAGATAGATATTAAGCTACAAGATATTTACAAGTGTAGTTGATAGAGAGTAAGGACACGATATTTACAAGTGTAGTTGATAGGAGAGAAAGTGTAGGACACGATATTTACAAGTGTAGTAGATACAGAGTAAGGACACGATATTTACAAGTGTAGTTGATAGAGAGTAAGCACAATATATTTACAAGTGTAGTTGATAGAGAGTAAGCACAAGATATTTACAAGTGTAGTTGATAGAGAATAAGCACAAGATATTTACAAGCGCAATATTATGTAGATAAGTCTAGAATTGCGTAGTTGATTGAGATGGTACAATTATAGACATACAGCTGGGGGCGGGGGGGAGAGAGAGAGATGTATGGTGACGTCATGTTCGTATCAAACATGACGTCACCATCCATCCCCCCCCTCCCCGGCCTATCTATCATCTCAAATTCAAGGTCTGTAATGATAGTGTTTAACTTGGTATACACACTGTCCACCCTAGCCAGCGTAAAAGGTTACGAGCTTATCAATAGAAAAAACTCAACCGCCAACAAACATAGATATAAACAAAGAACTACATTGTGATGCAGTCCACCAAAAACAACGATATTAGTTTTGATCCACAAAAATGTTATCAAAATGGTGTAAAGGTACTTTTAAGACATTGTTTATGTTATGACTAATCAAATATGATGAGGATAAAGGTGTTGTCGTTGCATATCTGCATTCCAAAACATTTCTATTTTAAAATGAGTTCAAATATGGAATGTATTGCCAGAGATAACAAACTTATTGGTTACAGGTCGAGCAATCAAAATTGTAACCGTGAGGTCGATGTATCTACAGCTGGTTGCTGACGGCTACTGTTTTTATACTACTGATGTGAAGTGTGTAGTCTGTGGTGTGCAGTCTGTGGTGTGTAATCAATCGTGTTTATCGCGTTATCGCTCCCTTGACACGGAGGGGCGATTGGGGGATAGGGAATGCGGGGGGGGGGGGGGAGGGACAGGACAGACTATTAAAAATCGTGACAATTTATTTACTTTGTGGGATGTTCTAATGATACAGCAGATTGTGCACTGAGCTTGAGTATTTGGATGTATTTTTTTCAAGTATTCCTTGCGGATTATTACAAATATTAACGGTAACGATTATGACAACGATGTTGATATTGATGATAGTGATGGGGGTGTCACGGTGCCAACGGTATGGTTGTGGGTTCAAAGCCCATGCCTGGCCTATAGTTTCGTTTTCATGACTTGAGACTCTTAGAAGATGTGCGTTACTACATCTGCTTCCCTTGGTTGATTCAGATGTGATTAAGTACCCAGCTATCTTAACAGAGTGTTAGTGAAATGTGCCTAACAGGCTGCTGTACTGTATGCTCCTCGTTTAATAAAGGAGGGTTTTGAATCAAATAGCTTGCTGGAGTAGAAGTAAAATAAATGAAGCCACGGTCGGTGAACCTGCACGGTTACCTAGATATGGACTGTACATCCATCATTTGTTTGTTCAAGATGATTAGTAGTATTTGACTTATCCTTTTAAACATCGTCTTCCTCATCATCATATCGCCAGTATCATTATTATACGATGTCTATTATAAACTACATTATTATTACTATAATTATAATTATTATTAGTATTATTATTATTATTATTATTATTAGTAGTAGTAGTAGTAGTAGTAGTAGTAGTAGTAGTAGTAGTAGTAGTAGTAGTAGTAGTAGTAGTAGTAGTAGTAGTAGTAGTAGTAGTAGTAGTGGTGGTGGTGGTGGTAGTAGTAGTAGTAGTAGTAGTAGTAGTAGTAGTGGTGGTGGTGGTGGTAGTAGTAGTAGTAGTAGTAGTAGTAGTAGTAGCAGTAGTAGTAGTAGTAAGTAGTAGTAGTAGTAGTAGTAGTAGTAGTAGTAGTAGTAGTAGTAGTAGTAGTAGTAGTAGTAGTAGTAGTAGTAGTAGTAGTAGTAGTAGTAGTAGTAGTAGTAGTTGTAGTAGTAGTAGTAGTAGTAGTAGTAGTAGTAGTAGTAGTAGTAGTAGTAGTAGTAGTAGTAGTAGTTGTTGTTGTTGTAGAAATGGAACTTATAGTGTTAGTAACAACAAGGGCAATAGCATTAGTTGTTATTAATACGGTGATAAAAGTAGATATTATTGTGAAAGAAAGCCAAAAATATTGATTGTGGACACCCTTGCGAAATACAGCTGATAGCTTAACACCTGTAACAATAGATAACTCCATAGGCGAGTTTGCATGTCAATAAATGGTTATAAAGTACCACCATTATGAAATGGAATGTTCTTGATCTTTAATACAGTGTCATGCAATGACAGGATATGTATACGGATCCAACGTCAGCTTTCATTC
>JAXRKP010001518.1:70000-75000 GCA_037039925.1 Doris montereyensis | reverse complement strand
ACACACACTCTCTCTCTCTAACCATTCACTGACCAAGCTTCCATGTGATTACCCTTTCTTCATGTCGTCACGTCGTAAGAAATACAATTTCGAAACAGGCGCCCTCGCAGTGTCAATACGGCGAGCTAAGACAGCCTGGCCTGAGGAGACGGAGATGGACACTCTGGCTTATGAGGAGGAGGATGATGTCCGAGCGAGTAGCCCACGGCGATGGTGCTCCCCTGACCATCGACCCCACGCCCAGGGCTGACTACGATGTAGGGTTCCGTGGTGGCGGACCTGCATACAACCAAGGTTATGAGGAGGAGATGATGACTGCCGGACGAGTAGTCCACGGTGATGTCGCTACACTAGCCATCGACCCCACGCCCAGGGCTGACTACGATGTCATGGGCTATGGTGATGGTGGTGTGGTGGTGCACCTGTCGACAACAAGGTTTATGACATGAATCCCGACTACGATGAAGGTTCGTCTGTTTGTCTGTCTGTGTGTGTGTTTGTTTGTGTGTGTGTGTGTGTGTGTTTAAATTGCCTGCATTTTTTTTTAATTTGGGGGGGGGGGGGGGGAGGAGGGTTATTGTTTGAGATCGGGATCGTTTTGGTGTTGAGGTTTGTTTTGTTTTGTTATTGTTTTTTTTTTAATTGTTGTTTTGTTTTGTTTGTTTGTTTGTGTTTTAAGTTAAATTATGTCGGGTAAGGGTGTTTTCTTTCGTTGTTTTTTTTTTTATATATAGGGGTGTTTTGTGGATTTTAGGCATTCGCTTGCCCATGTCAGCCTTTAAAGTGTCAAAGTTTATCATGTCATGATGAAGTAAAAGAGATTAGTACATAGGGACTGATTTGTCCTCGTCGATGGTAGAGTCATGGTGAAATTAATGATACATGGTCATTTCCGTCTGTTTCCTTTGTCGTATTAACTGACTCACTCAATTCTCAGAGCGCATAAATTTTGAATTCAGCCACAAACTGTCAATCAAATTTTACTTTTAAATGCCATAATGCATTTATTAACTATGTCTCTGTAAAAAAAATCGGTACGTTTCGCTGATTTCCCCCTGCTTCTGTTGATATAAAGAGTGTCGGGCACAGATCCACGACCTTTTGGTTGAGAGGTCGATATTTTGCTTCTTATTGTCCAGTGAATCCAATCATCCTTTTCCGAGATCAAGTCTTTCGGGAGCCATTTCTTTCAATGTCAAAATACATTCGTTAGACGTGATATTCATGGTAGGAAATGTACGTCATTTCATCTATTAAACATCATCCTTTTAAGGAGGGTGAGGGCATGGGTGGGGGTGGGGGTTAGGGGTCGTTCCTTTCTCTTCATCTTGAATCAGGTAGTGACACACCGAAATAGTACACAAGCTAAGAAAAGCCAAAGAAATGGTATCCACGTATTTAAACTGTCCGTTGTAATATTACACCATTACTGGTTTCTACAACGTATTATTCAGATTCAGATTCAAGTTCAGATTCAGATTCAGATTCAGATTCAGATTCAGATTCAGATTAAGATTCAGATTAAGATTCAGATTAATTCAGATTCAGATTCAGATTCAGATTCAGATTCAGATCCATGGAAATTGAATGACGTTTTGGGGGTGTTCAATTTAACTGTATATTAGGATTTGGTGTTGCCTTGGAGTTTGTTATGTTATGTTATTTTGTTTTGTTTTGGGGCGAGGAGGGAGGGGGAGGGCAGGAGTTGCCATCGTCAGCTCACGTCACCAGGAATACAGATGCAACTACACCGTGAGTTGATTAATTATCCATTCAATTTAAACTTTCCTGTCCAGGTGAAGACACTATTGAAGCCCTGCCCACCATAGTGGCACCACACGTCTACACGCGGTCGGAACAAGACGTCGGGTACGCACAAATCCACAGACATGACGCGGCCCATTCTCTGGAAGAACTCGACTTCCGTCTTCGATTTGCTTACGTCACACCCAAGTAAGTGTAATATGACGTCAGTCTTGAATACCAACCATGAGCAGTACCAGGAAAAGAATATCGCCAAGTGTGCTAACATAAATACATTAAGATAAATGTTTAATCCTTGCTTTAGATCCGCATGATTTAACAGACGAATTGAATTAGACTAAATACATTAAGATAAATGTTTAATCCTTGCTTTTGAACCACATGATTCAACAGACGAATTGTATAGACTAAATACATTAAGATAAATGTTTAATCCTTGCTTTTGAACCACATGATTGAACAGACGAATTGGATTAGACTAAATACATTAAGATAAATGTTTAATCCTTGCTTTAGATCCGCATGATTTAACAGACGAATTGTATAGACTAAATACATTAAGATAAATGTTTAATCCTTGCTTTTGAACCACATGATTGAACAGACGAATTGGATTAGACTAAATACATTAAGATAAATGTTTAATCCTTGCTTTTGATCCGCATGATTTAACAGACGAATTGTATTAGACTAAATACATTAAGATAAATGTTTAATCCTTGCTTTTGATCCGCATGATTTAACAGACGAATTGGATTAGACTAAATACATTAAGATAAATGTTTAATCCTTGCTTTTGAACCACATGATTGAACAGACGAATTGGATAGACTAAATACATTAAGATAAATGTTTAATCCTTGCTTTTGAACCACATGATTGAACAGACGAATTGGATAGACTAAATACATTAAGATAAATGTTTAATCCTTGCTTTTGAACCACATGATTGAACAGACGAATTGATTAGACTAAATACATTAAGATAAATGTTTAATCCTTTGCTTTTGAACCACATGATTGAACAGACGAATTGATTAGACTAAATACATTAAGATAAATGTTTAATCCTTGCTTTTGATCCGCATGATTCAACAGACGAATTGGATTAGACTAAATACATTAAGATAAATGTTTAATCCTTGCTTTTGATCCGCATGATTCAACAGACGAATTGGATTAGACTAAATACATTAAGATAAATGTTTAATCCTTGCTTTTGAACCACATGATTTAACAGACGAATTGGATGAACAGATAAGAATCCTGGATCCACATGATTGAACAGACGAATTGGATTAATACATTAAGATAAATGTTTAATCCTTGCTTTTGAACCACATGATTGAACAGACGAATTGGATAGACTAAATACATTAAGATAAATGTTTAATCCTTGCTTTTGAACCATGATTGAACAGACGAATTGTATAGACTAAATACATTAAGATAAATGTTTAATCCTTGCTTTTGAACCACATGATTGAACAGACGAATTGGATTAGACTAAATACATTAAGATAAATGTTTAATCCTTGCTTTTGAACCACATGATTGAACAGACGAATTGGATTAGACTAAATACATTAAGATAAATGTTTAATCCTTGCTTTTGAACCGCATGATTGAACAGACGAATTGTATAGACTAAATACATTAAGATAAATGTTTAATCCTTGCTTTTGAACCGCATGATTGAACAGACGAATTGTATTAGACTAAATACATTAAGATAAATGTTTAATCCTTGCTTTTGATCCGCATGATTCAACAGACGAATTGGATTAAACTAAATACATTAAGATAAATGTTTAATCCTTGCTTTTGATCCGCATGATTGAACAGACGAATTGGATAGACTAAATACATTAAGATAAGTGTTTAATCCTTGCTTTTGATCCACATGATTGAACAGACGAATTGATTGAAAATACATTAAGATAAGTGTTTAATCCTTGCTTTTGAACCACATTGACGAATTGTATAGACTAAATACATTAAGATAAGTGTTTAATCCTTTTGAACCACATGATTGAACAGACGAATTGGATTAGACTAAATACATTAAGATAAGTGTTTAATTGCAGACGAATTGGATAGACTAAATACATTAAGATAAGTGTTTAATCCTTGCTTTTGAACCACATGATTGAACAGACGAATTGGATTAGACTAAATACATTAAGATAAGTGTTTAATCCTTGCTTTTGATCCGCATGATTGAACAGACGAATTGGATTAGACTAAATACATTAAGATAAGTGTTTAATCCTTGCTTTTGATCCGCATGATTGAACAGACGAGTTGTATAGACTAAATACATTAAGATAAGTGTTTAATCCTTGCTTTTGATCCGCATGATTGAACAGACGAATTGGATAGACTAAATACATTAAGATAAGTGTTTAATCCTTGCTTTAGATCCGCATGATTGAACAGACGAATTGGATAGACTAAATACATTAAGATAAGTGTTTAATCCTTGCTTTAGATCCGCATGATTGAACAGACGAATTGTATAGACTAAATACATTAAGATAAGTGTTTAATCCTTGCTTTAGATCCGCATGATTGAACAGACGAATTGGATAGACTAAATACATTAAGATAAGTGTTTAATCCTTGCTTTTGATCCGCATGATTTAACAGACGAGTTGTATAGACTAAATACATTAAGATAAGGGTGTACCCCATTGCCCCCACATGCTTGAATAAATTTCCACAAGGAGTTAGATTACATGTCTACAAGTATAATTAACAATGCAAAAACGAAATTAAAGGAAATTAAGTCCAGAACTTTCTTGTTAGAAATTAGATGTGAATCTAGCAGTGATATGCCAGGTGATGTACGGGAAATATAAATAAACGATTTAAATCCCTTAATTTAATTTTTTATTAATTTCTTCATTTTATAATAGACACTAAATTTATTTCTCGCGACAAAATTCACTCGATCGTAGACAGTTGTCACGTTACAAACAAATTTCATATTCAGACATTCGATCTAATATAAGATAGGAAAAAAACCACGTTGTATTTGAATAAAGGTGGATATATAAAGAACATTGTCATCGTCTGTGCTCAGTTTGCATAGGAAATAAATAGATTTTTTTTTGTATCTTACTTTCTTTTGTTCTTTTAGATAATAAAAAAATATATTGCTTCTTTCTGATAATTTAAATTATTGGTGCAATGATCGTGTCCGACCTTCTGTAATAGACGTAGTTCTCTTAAAC
>JAXRKP010001518.1:60000-62500 GCA_037039925.1 Doris montereyensis | reverse complement strand
ACTTCGACATGGATCAGGATGCCTTATCATTTTTCCTTTCTTTGTTTTCCTCACAGCTTCATTTGGCTCCAACGTTGCCTCATACTTCCGGTTTATTCGCTTCCTCGTGATGTTGAACTTTGGGCTTGGACTTCTCATGTTTTGTTTCGTCTCTTTGCCACAGGTAGGATTACCCAATCCAACTTTTTGATGAAGCAACGGAGTTATCATTCCGTGTCATACGGTTAGCGTTACTAGACTACTAGACGATCATAAACAATAAACACAGTGAGGAGACGAAACATTCAAGGCAATGAAAATATCGCTATGACTCTCGGTATATATTGTAAAGCATTGGAAATTGAATTTTGGTATGATTTTAAAAGTTGCCCGGACTGTCTTGTAAACAACCAAGAGATCTTTAACGTGCACATAGTGTTGTGATCTGCACACGGGACCTTCCTTTTTTATCGTCCTCCTCCGATGGGACTGGAGGGAGGGGGTCTCGGTAGTCCAGTGGATGTGAGTAAATCAAATCAGTGGATGTGGATAAATCAAATCAGTGGATGTGAGTAAATCAAATCAGTGGATGTGAGTAAATCAAATCAGTGGATGTGAGTAAATCAAATCAAATCAAATCAGTGGATGTGAGTAAATCAAATCAGTGGATGTGGATAAATCAAATCAATGGATGTGAGTAAATCAAATCAAATCAACAAATGTGGATGTGAGTAAATCAAATCAATGGACGTGAGTAAATCAAATCAATAGATGTGAGTAAATCAAATCAATGGACGTGAGTAAATCAAATCAATGGATGTGAGTAAATCAAATCAACGGATGTGAGTAAATCAAATCAGTGAGATGTGAGTAAATCAAATCAATGGATGTGAGTAAATCAAATCAACGGATGTGAGTAAATCAAATCAGTGGATGTGAGTAAATCAAATCAGTGGATGTGAGTAAATCAAATCAATGGATGTGAGTAAATCAAATCAATGGATGTGAGTAAATCAAATCAGTGGATGTGGGTAAATCAAAAAAAAATCGATGGGACTAGGGCGTCGACCCATCTAGATTGTTTTCGAAAAAAACTCGAGAATAAGTTTCATCTGTCGGAGGGGCTTGAACTCACTACCTTTAGGTTGAGTGGAGAGGTCAACACCTTGCCTCTGGACTACCGAATCGTCCTTAATGAGAGGAGATGAAGGGCACATAATATATCGACGGTGAAGGTCACAAACCGTGTAAGTCTAAAATTAGCAACATCTTGATTTTCACGTTTTTAAAATTTAAGAAACCCCTATGGCAATAGAAACTCACATAATAACCGTCTCAGCAATCCGTGTATCCCTATCGGGTCTAATGTTTGACACTTGCAAACCGTGCATGTCTGTGAAATAAAGATTAAAACGCGCAGCATCATTTTCTTTGATTTTCTCAAAGCATCCAAAATTGATTTGCACCGTTTGGGACGTGTACCGTTTGGGACTTGCACCATTCGGTATTTGCACCGTTTGGGACTTGCACGTTTCGGGACTTGCACCATTTGGTATTTGCACCGTTTGGGACTTGCACGTTTCGGGACTTGCACCATTTGGTATTTGCACCGTTTGGGACTTGCACGTTTCGGGACTTGCACCGTTTTGGGGCTTGCACCGTTTTGGGACTTGTACCGTTGATATACAATTTTCACTTTTTTATGATAAAGAAAAACATTCAACTATCAGACGCTCGCTTGTGTTCAGCAGCTGTTCGTTCAACTGTTCGTTCAACTGTTCGTTCAACTGTTCGTTCAACTGTTCGTTCAACTGTTCGTTCAACTGTTCGTTCAACTGTTCGTTCAACTGTTCGTTCAACTGTTCGTTCAACTGTTCGTTCAACTGTTCGTTCAACTGTTCGTTCAAGTGTTCGTGACAGATCACCAACGGTTCAAGGTCACTCTAGTCAAATATATGTACTCTGATATATATATCTATGTCATACATCATTTCATCTTTTCTTTTTTTTTTGTGCGGGTCATACTGATAACAGAATGATAATAGATTACAGACTACTGGCTTGGATATGTGTACCATCATCATTAAAAAAAAAGGTGACAGTTAAACACATAACATAACGTTGGTTCAGAATCAATATTGTCGAAACTCGAAACTAGGGGACGGGGTCGAGGGTGTAGGGTGTAGGGCTTTAACAGCTCACAGCTTGAAAGATGTGAATGTGTTGTTTGGACACAAAATTTGATTGATTTTAACTCACATCCACAACTAAAAAGAACGAGGTGGGTTTTGGTAGATTGTTTTTTTAATGTTGCCCGGTCTGCCCTGCGTACAGCCAAGAGATCGTTTAATGTGTACAGAGTGTTGTGATCTGCACATGTTACCTCCTTGTTATCGTCATTCTCCGATGGGACTAGGTGTCGAATATGGGAGGGTGGGTGGGGAAGGGAGGGAGGGAGGGGAGTGTGTGTGTGTGTGTGTGTGTGTGTGAGGGTAGGTTTTAATCGAAAGAATAACTGGAG
>JAXRKP010001518.1:50000-55000 GCA_037039925.1 Doris montereyensis | reverse complement strand
GCATTGTGTGTGTATGCGTTATGTGTATCTTATGTGTGTGTTTGTGCGTTTGTGTGTATGTGTGTGTCATTCCAGCATGTACTACAACTACCGAGCGTCAAAACGAACAGTTGGGGACAAAGATGACATCTACTCGGCCTTGACCTTCAGTGGTTGGGACCATACCGTCACCACGGAAACTGGCACCAGGGTTTGGTCGACTGCTTTGACCACCAGGTTTCGTGTGAGTCAGACGACAATTTTTCATCAATTGCTAGCAATTAGATATCGACTTTCCTTCTTTTTTTTTCTTTTTTTTAGTATCGTTCGTCTCCGATATGAGACTAGGTGTCGATCCACAGACCCGGACCAATTGATCATTTGGCGGGGCTCGAACCCATTGCCTCTTGCTGCCTCTGGACTACTGAGTCCCCTCTCCAGATGATGAGGTAGATACTCTTTTTAGCGCGTAAGGAAAGGCATTCAATGAACTGTCTAGATCGTATCTCCGTAAGGGAAGGTGTTCAATGAACTGTCTAGATCGTATCCCCCGTAAGAAAAGGCGTTCAATGAACTGTCTAGATCGTATCCCTGTAAGGGAAGGCGTTCAATGAACTGTCTAGATCGTATCCCCGTAAGGGAAGGCGTTCAATGAACTGTCTAGATCGTATCCCCGTAAGGAAGGCGTTCAATGAACTGTCTAGATCGTATCCCCCGTAAGGGAAGGCGTTCAATGAACTGTGTAGATCGTATCCCCGTAAGGAAGGCGTTCAATGAACTGTCTAGATCGTATCCCCGTAAGGAAGGTGTTCAATGAACTGTCTAGATCGTATCCCCGTAAGGGAAGGCGTTCAATGAACTGTCTAGATCGTATCTGTAAGGTATAGTGTTCAATGAACTGTCTAGATCATATCTCCGTAAGGTATAGTGTTCAATGAACTGTCTAGATCATATCTCCGTAAGGTATAGTGTTCAATGAACTGTCTAGATCATATCTCCGTAAGTATAGTGTTCAATGAACTGTGTAGATCGTATCCCCGTAAGGGAAGGCGTTCAATGAACTGTCTAGATCGTATCCCCGTAGGGGGAGGCGTTCAATGAACTGTCTAGATCGTATCCCCGTAAGGGAAGGCGTTCAATGAACTGTCTAGATCGTATCTCTGTAAGGGATAGTGTTCAATGAACTGTCTAGATCATATCCCCGTAAGGTATAGTGTTCAATGAACTATCTAGATCATATCCCGTAAGGTATAGTGTTCAATGAACTGTCTAGATCATCATATCTCCGTATCCCCCGTAGGTATAGTGTTCAATGAACTGTCTAGATCGTATCCCCGTAAGAGAAGGTGTTCAATGAAATGTCTAGATCATATCCCCGTAAGGACCAATGAACTGTCTAGATCATATCCCCGTAAGGGAGGGTGTTCAATGAACTGTCTAGATCTTATCCCCGTAAGGGGCGTTCAATGAACTGTCTAGATCGTATCCCCGTAAGGACGTTCCATGAACTGTCTAGATCGTATCCCCGTAAGGGAAGGCGTTCAATGAACTGTCTAGATCGTATCCCCGTAAGGGAAGGCGTTCAATGAACTGTCTAGATCGTATCCCCGTAAGGAAGGCGTTCAATGAACTGTCTAGATCGTATCCCCGTAAGGGAGGGTGTTCAATTGTCTAGATCGTATCCCCCTAAGGGAAGGCTTTCAATGAAATGTATCTTATCCCCGTAAGGAAAGGCGTTCAATGAACTGTCTAGATCGTATCCCCGTAAGGAAGGCGTTCAATGAACTGTGTAGATCGTATCCCCGTAAGGAAAGGCGTTCAATTGTCTATCGTATCCCCGTAAGGGAAGCGTTCCAATGAACTGTCTAGATCGTATCCCCGTAAGGATCTGTTCAATGAACTGTCTAGATCGTATCCCCGTAAGGACTGAACTGTCTAGATCGTATCCCCAGATGAATGAACTGTCTAGATCGTATCCCCGTATAAGGCGTTCAATGAACTGTCTAAATCATATCCGCGTAAGGGAAGGCGTTCAATGAACTGTCTAGATCGTATCCCCGTAAGGGAAGGCTTTCAATGAACTGTTTAGATCTAATCTGTTGTCTAATGGCCTCCTTGCCAGGGGAGGTTTAAAGATGAAATGTAATACATTCATAAGCCTATAAGTCTATAAGCCTATAGTCGACTGTAGTTAAGCACATCATATTAACACTCTAAAGAGATCGGTTTCTGCTTAAATGAAAACACATTTGCAATCACTACGTTAGGTGAGAACATTTGAATGAATATATTTTGTTCTCTAAGAACACAACCTTAACCGGTCAAAGTTTTTAAGGTGTCGTCGTCATAGTTTCGAACCCACAACAATACTGTTCACGCCACATTGCCACAAAGTTTCTGAGAGCATAAATTCATGTGGTTGGTTGTTGTGAGTGTTAGATCATTTGCTATGTTATTTTCCCCATGGAGTCGGGGCGTTCAAGGAGGACTGAGGGTGGGGGGGTGGGGGGGTACTCGAATGCCCGACAAGTTGAACAAAAAACAAAACAAAAATTTCAATGAAAACCCAAACCCCCCTCCACCTTACCTCCAACCCCCACCCCTTGTCCTGTTGCTGGATCGACACCTAGTCCCATCGGGGGGAGGGAAGATAAACAGGAGGCCCTTTGCTGTTCAATGAACTGTCTACTCTGGGATCTTAAAGATTTCTTTGCTATTTACAGGGCCGGGAAAAAAATTTAAATCCTACCAAAAAACCCTTTGATCTCCTTAGCTGTGGCTGTTCAAAAACCAAATTATTTTTTATAATCGATAAATCAAGCCATGAAGTGTCCTTGGTGACAGTGATTGGCTTTTTTTCGAAATCATAAAGTTTCATGATCGATTTGATCATAATGGGCGGTGTTCAAGGAAGATGGGAGTTCTGTATGTGTGGGGGGGGGCGGAGGTAGCGGAGGCGGTGTGAGTTTGGACGAATGTGTATATGTGTGTGTGTGTGTGTCCCCGTGTGTGTGTGGTGTGTAAATGTTAATCATGGTTATATTATGTTCAATTGTATTATTTGATGGTGCCAGTGAACTGTTTTGAACATAGTATGTGTCAGCTTATGTCCTAAATGTATTTTGTAACATGAGAAATGTAAATCAAAAGTGTTGGACAAAATGTATTATTATTATTATTATTATTATTATAGTAGTAGTAGTAGTAGTAGTAGTAGTAGTGTAAGTAGTAGTAGTAGTAGTAGTAGTAGTAGTAGTAGTAGTAGTAGTAGTAGTAGTAGTAGTAGTAGTAATAGTAGTAGTGGTAGTAGTGGTAGTAGTAGTAGTAGTAGTAGTAGTAGTAGTAGTAGCAAGAGTAGTAGTAGTAGTAGTAGTAGTAGTAGTAGTAGGGAGTAGTAGTAGTAGTAGAACTAGTAGTAGTAGTAGTAGTAGTAGTAGTAGTAGAGTAGTAGTAGTCATTATTATTATTATTGTTATTAGCATATCCTCATTATTAGCAGCATTATTATGATTACTATTATTATTATTATTATCATCATCATTATTATTTTCATTATTATTATTATTATTATTATTTTCATTATTATTATTATTATTATTATTATTATTATCATCATCATTATTGTTATCATCATTATTATTATTATTATTATCATTATTATTATTATTATTATTATTATTATTATTATTATCATCATCATCATTATTATTATTATTATCATTATTATTATTATTATCATTATCATTATTGTTATAATTATTATTATTACTATTACTATTGTTATCATCATCATTATTATTATCATTATTATTATTATTATTATTATTATTATTATTATTATTATTATTATTATTATTATATTGTTAGTATTATTACTATTATTATTACTACCATTATTAGTATTATTATTATTATTATTATTAGCATTATTAATATTATTATTATTATTATTATTATTATTATTATTAGCATTATTTTTATTATTCTTATTAATATTATTATTATTATTATTGCTATTATTATTATTATTATCATTATTATATTATAATTATTATTATTATTATTATTATTATTATTATTATTATTATTATTATTATTATTATTATTATTATCATTACTATTATGGCTATTGATTATTATCGGCTTATTAGAAATTCATTGGATGCATCGCAAACACTGGAGGGAAGGCTGTTCAATAAACTCTCTATTGATTTATCAGGAAGTAAGAGGAAGGAAACAGTGACAAATATGCTTTCCCAAAAAGTATTGACGTCACCCTCACAATTATTATTATTATTAGCGTAGAATGAAACTATGATGCTAATTGCCATATGTCATATTATAGCTCATTGGAAGGCATTCGCCTCCAACCAAACGTCTAAATTCAAATCCTGTCCAAATCGTGTTGGTTTAATTTGAACTCCGTTTTTAGTCGGGTTTCTCTTGCTCCCTTGTCCTGTAGTAGGAAGGATAGAATGAGTGTTTATCCTATCGGAATGGACGTTAATCCTAATGGACCCACGGGCCTTTGCGCATGTAAAACAAACCCTGATGTTTGAAATGGGAAATGAGCAGGCATTCTAGCCTCACTTAAGCAAATTGAATTCATTTCAAAGTCCAACTGTAGTTAATTCCCCTATAACCTCTTGTACCTTGGAAATTGATCGGTTTCATTAATCTCTAAAGCTGAAAAGCAAAGATCTGAATCAACTAAGTTATGGCTTGGAATCCATTTTAATCCTAGAATAAATTTAGCGTGGCTTGACATCCACCTTTACTCCAGAATAAATTTAGCCCAGCTTAGCAGTGTCGTCGTTATAGGATCGAACCCTTGACGTAACAATACTAAATTGACATTCATTCACAAAGGCCTTGATTTAGAAATTCTATAAATTCATGTGGTTGGTTGTTGTGAGTGTTAGATCATTCTGAATATGTTATTTTCCCGTTAAGCATTTATCGACTTACTCGGATTGTAGAGCCTCATAGGGAAAAACATGAGATGACGTAGATGGACTTTT
>JAXRKP010001518.1:42500-45000 GCA_037039925.1 Doris montereyensis | reverse complement strand
AGAAGATATTTTTAGATATTCTCTTTGAAAAAAACTCTAAACTAAAAGGAAACCTGATCTGTCTGATGTCTTTCTCTGTCTCTCTCTGATCTCTCTCTCTCTCTCTCAACACAGAATATAATAAACCATAAATCTGGAACACCTCTGTAACTTTGTCTGTCTGTATAAGAAATCTCAAGAGAAGATGTTTTTAGATGTTTGTTGATATTTTAAAGAACATTGCACAAACCTAAAAAAAGAAACGACTCTTGAATACTTCAGACTCAATGGGTCAAATCAGTCGTTAATCAACGTGATATTATTTTGCTCTTATGTGAACGTCTGTCTGTCTTCCTTCTGGTCCTCACACTTTCTCTCTAGACTCATCTCGTGAGTACATTGCATACAATAGGACTGGGAAGAAAATGGTATCATTTCAATTGCGGCTCATATATTGGCATATAATTTCTCTTAAATACAATGAACACAACTTAGGAGAATATCTAATTCCATCTTCTTATGAGATTTTATGGCAACATTGCAAATGACCTATACACTTTCAAAATACTAGACACAATGATTATTTCCATCATCCTTGCTGAAAATTTGAAATTCTGTTTTTCCCTTTTATGTGAAATAATATCCTTGCATCTGGGTATAAATCCTCACAACTTTCTCTCTAGACTCATATTTTCTCCAAGATTCAGCTGCATACCTAGGTTTGCTAACACTAGAATTGTATCATAGTCAATTGAGCTCACGTCGTATTATTCATTTCTAGTATCCAATCCACATTTCTTTGCTTTTGATAAAGTTAAGTTCTGTTGACAGTTATGACAGAAACCGAGACACGGTTTCAGAGCGATGGAGGGAGACAGGTGATAACAATCACCTCCTTTGCCAGGACACTAGTCTAATGAGGTTCATATTCCCAAGCTAGTTTTCATATTATTTGGAAAAGTGATCAATGAGAAATTTTCCAACTCAACACATAGTGTGGGAAATGCACATACCTAGGTTTGCTAAGATTCGAACCGGGTCTCATAGTCCTCAGTCCGGCAGTAGAACCGTTGATACAGCGATGCCACAGTTTTGTTTTGTTTTGTTTGTTTTTTTTTCTGTTGTTGTTTTGAAAGCAATGGTTAGGGCGGGAGGTTGAGAAGAGTGCCTTTTACTTTGTTGAATTAAGGAAATTATATTTTTCATATTATTTAAAAGTGATCAACGACAATGAGGGGACAAGCACAATCAAAGAACACATACAGACACGAACGTCTGATAGTCAGACACCACACGACTAATGTATACAGATTGATACAGGCATCTCATTGAGCATCATTGTTGTCAGAAAGAAAACTAGAAAATTTAAATGAAAGCAATGAGAGCGGGAGATGAAAGAATCAAGGAAAGAAAAAGTTATGTTACAAACAGGCATGCGATACCTAGATGGTATCAAGCACGATTATTAGATCGGTCAGAATTCGATACTGATATGTTGCACTAACGATCCTATTCCTTCTTTAAGATTATAAAACCCATTGAAGTTGGTTGTCTAAATTAATGCAAATAAATTCTACTCAAATACGAGGAAATAACGACATTTTCTGATTTATCATAAGAAATTCTGAGTAATTTTGGATCATTTAGAACCTATCAAATGAAAAATCGGTTACTCACTTGGAAAGCTGGCAAAATAGCCTCCGAAGAGAGAACGACCTAATGAGAATTATATAATATCTTACACAAGCATGCGTGTAAATAATGTTGGAATACAATTTCTGATTTATCATAAGACTGAGTCAGACTTTGACGACGATCGACTCACAAACCACTGTATCGAAGGATATCAAGTACGATATTATTAGATCAAATTAAGCCTCGATACTGAAGGTAGACAGAACTTTAAGTAGTGCTCGATACTGAAGTTATGCAGGCATTTTTTAGTGTGTGGAGTATGGAGGTTGGGGATGCAGTGCTTCAGAGTTATCAATGGCTATAGTTAGAGACGTCAGCATTATATCTATACTACATACAAAAACTGTACATCTCAAACTTTGCAACTACAACCTCCATATTTTGTATGTAGATTTCAAATACCCTTTTTAGGTTCATAGCGAATAAACTTCGGATCAAATCAGCACTTAAATATATTGGGAAAAGATTTGGTTTTGCCTGCGATCCACCAAAACTCGTTATTGCTATTTTTACTCATTCATTCATTTCCGGTCACTAGACATACAATGAAAACCCCTCCCTAACCTAAGTATTGAATACTGATATCACCCAGCATCCGGTAGCGTATTATGAGGGATTTCATGAGGGCATCTGGACAGCGTATTAACCTGTAGAATTCATTGATATCCGGTAGATTATGTAGTTCATTGAAAGAAAAGAATGTAAAAACAGTCAATCTTCAAGTCTACGGGCATGTTTGTATATAGATAATTCTAGAACAGTTGCACGAGAGGACATATTTATTGTCTATCTTGTTATAATATGCTTTCTTTTTTTTTTCACATCA
>JAXRKP010001518.1:0-30000 GCA_037039925.1 Doris montereyensis | reverse complement strand
GCGTTGGTGGCCCAGCAGTTAGGCTGCCGGCTTTCAGATTATGAAGTCCCGAGTTCAAATCCGAGCAAAGCCAGGTCCGACGTTGTATTCCTTGGGAAAGACACTTAACACCCCATTTCCCCCATTCTACTCAGGTGCAGATGAATACAAGCACTAGCTTGGGAATAAAAAACCTGCGGCAGACTAGCGTCGTGGCCAGGAGGTGATTATTCTCACCTGTTCCGCTTACGCTATTGAAACTGGGATAAGCTCCGGCTCTATGGGCCGTAACAGCCTTGAAGCAACTTAACGTGCTTCATAGACAAAAATGTATGGTATCTATTTCCAGCAAGACTGAATTAGCATTATGCGTTTGAGCTCCGATAGACAGAACCCTTGAAACGGCGACCATCACGCTTTCTCAGACCTCAACTGGCTATGCAGCCGGCTATGGCAGTTTGTGGCATTAACACCTTGACGATCGAGACCCCATAATTAGAATGTTTGGGTATTACCAAGAGGATCCTTCAATGTTTTATTGTATAATAATAATAAATCATTATTATAATAACATACATTGATATAGTGTTCATCATCAATACATGTCCTAGATTAACCTCTGGGCACTTTACAGTGACATGTCATAGTACGCTACATACGACATATAAAGAAAGTCAATTAAATAAAATATGATTTGAATACACGAAGTGAATAAAATTGTGTAGTGTAAATGGAAATACAATAACTGAAATAAAATTACAAGAGAGGTTTCAGACAAAGTAAAAACAATTACATGTATACAACTTTAGATATTAATTTCAAATGCATGTAAAATTAGTTTCATGGGTATGCATTTAAAAATAGGTGGTGTTTCAAAGACTTTTTAAAGAACTGGAGGGTTTCCTTCGTGTAGGTCTCCGGGAGTAGACTGTTCCAGACTTTTGGGCCAGAGAATTCAAAAACTCGCTCACCATGAGATTTAAGACATAAAATTCTTGGAACATCTAAAATGCCCATTGTCAACGTTCAGTTGCAATGTTTAGTCTTTCATTAAGCAATAGATAATTATTACCGTCTCATTGATCGACTAGCAATAGCTTGCGTTCTTCATGTTATTGATTATGCAATAATTATTATGTAACTATTACTTCTTACAGTTCATTGCATTAACATATTATTACATGTATACTCAAGCCAAATAGATAACATATATATATATATATTATACAATATGTAATACATCTTTGAATACATCAATAAATAATTCAGTTATGAATGTACAATTGTGTCAAATTAACTATTACTTGTAGCCTTGTGTCTGTCTCTGTTTTGGGATGTCTTTACGCATACGAAAAATGACTTATTAACCTGCTCCCAGGTCCGGCAGTCTAATCACTCGGCCACATTGCCACTAGTGTAAAGCTGCCGGACTTGAGCTCTGGGTTCGAATCCTGGCAAAGCTAGGCCCGATAGTGTGTTCCTTGAAAAAGACGCTTAACACGCAGTTTCTCCACTCGACCCAGGTGCAAATGAGTACCAGCACTAACCTGGGAGTAACTGTCTGCGTCAGATAAGCGTTATGTCCAGGGGGTGATAATTAACACCTGTTGTCCTTCACTTTATGTAAACCGGAAAAGCTCCAGCTCTATGGGCTGAAGTGGTCTGGAAGGAACTTTTTTTAACAAGACAACAGTCCAAAAACAGCACGTCTGAACGCATACATATGATTACGAGGATCGATGTGTGTCTGGGAATTCATCTATCTATTTATCTACCTACCGATCTATCTACGTATCTATATATTTATCAATCTGTATATCTATCTATCTATCTATCTATCTATCTATCTATCTATCTATCTATCTATCTATCTATATCTATCTATCTATCTATATATATATATATATATATATATATATGTATCTATTTATCTATCCATTTATCTACCTATCTATCTACCTGTACATCTACATATCTATATATCCATCTATATATCTATCTATGTATCAACTAATTTATCTAATTATCTATCAATCGAGCTATCCATCTGTCTACCTATCTATATACATATATATCCACCTATCTATCTATCTATCTATCTATCTATCTATCTATCTATCTATCTATCTATATATATATATATATATATATATATATATATATATATATATATATTATCTATCTATCTATCTATCTATCTATCTATCTATCTATCTATCTATCTATCTATATATATATATATCTCTATCTATCATATATATATATATATATCTATATATATCTATATTCTATCTATCTATATATCTATATCATCTATCTATCTATCTATCTATCTATATATATCTATATCTCTATCTATCTATCTATATATATCTATATCTCTATCTATCTATCTATCCATCTATATATCTATCTATATCTATCTATCTATCTATCTATATACATATATATTTATCTACTATCTATCTATCAATCTATCTATCTATCTATCTATATATATATCTATCTATCTATCTATCTATATCTATCTATCTATCTATCTATCTATCTATCTATCTATCTATCTCTATCTATCTATATATATCTATCTATCTATCTATCTATCTATCTATCTATCTATCTATCTATATATATATATCTATCTATCTATCTATCTATCTATCTATCTATATATATATCTATCTATCTATCTATCTATATCTATCTATCTATCTATCTATCTATCTATCTATCTATCTATATCTATATCTATCTATCTATATATATCTATCTATCTATCTATCTATCTATCTATCTATCTATCTATCTATTTATCTATCTATCTATCTATCGATCTATCTCTATCTATCTATATATATATATATATATATATATATATATATATATATATATATATATATATATATATATATATATATATATATATATATATATATATATATCTGTCTGTATGACTTACTTTACTGCCCATTATGCCAGGTGAAAGATCTCCATCTCTTTTCATGGCAAGCGTGTTTATGGAATTTTAGGTTTTGCCCCAGTCTTTAATCTCATTCTCTGATGTTCTTCTCCAAGTTGTCTTTGGCCTACCATGTCTCCTTTTCCTTCAGAGGCGAATGTAGGCAGTCTTGGTGACGCTCCCTTCTTCTTTTCTTAAAACGTGCCCTATCCACCTCCATCTTCTTTTAAAAAGGATGTCTTGCATGTGGTTTATTTTGCATTTTCGGAGAAGCCTCGTTTAAAATTTTGTTTGGCCAAAATTTATTTTGGATTTTTCGCAAACATTTGGTGTGGAGATAACTTGTTCATGTATCTCTCCGTCATCCTCCAGCATTCAGATCCATATAGTAGAGTTGATAGGACACAGCTTTGGTAGCTTTTTATTTTTGGTTAAATATTATATTCTTTTGTTTTCCATACATTTTGAAGGAGTGTCTTGCTTTGTTTAGGCGTCTGTTAATGTCTTTGTCAGCTCCTCCGCTACTTGTGACAACGCTGCCTAAATATGTAAATTCCTTGGCTGTTTGTATGCTATTGTTATTGATGAGGATTGGAGAGGGATTTTATATATTTAATGTCATTAATTCAGATTTTGTACGATTAATTTGTAAACCAATCTGTTGACCAAAAGAGCTTAGCCGTGATGTTTTCTCTTGCATGTGATGATGTGAGTGTGTCAATAGCGCCAAATCGTCGACAAAATCTATATCCTCTAGTGAAGAGAAGAGTCCATCTAATTCATCTGTGTTGATCACTGATGGTTTGCTTCATCACCCAGTCTATAGCAATAATGAAGATGGTTGCTGACATCACGCACTCTTGTCTGACACCAGTCTTGATTTCAAAATGTTGATTGCTATTTCCAACTTTACATATGAATTCATTGTAGAAACGTTTAAGGAGCTGAACAAGATGTTGGGGTATTGCATAATTCCTTAGAATTTTCCAAATGCTTTCTCGATGGAGGCTATCGAAAGCCTTTTCAAAATCAATGCAGTTAATATACAGTTGTCTCTGTCATTCATTGCATTGCTCTATAATTCTTAATGTGAAAATTTGATCTTTCTCCCTTTCCTAAACCCTGCCTGTTCATTCCTTATGTAGGTATCAACGGTATTTGATATTCGTTGTGTTATTACTTTTGTAAGAACTTTACTAGGGATGGACAGGAGCGTTATTCCACTCCAGTTATTATAGTCCCGCAAATTGCCTTTTTTTTTTTAGGGGGGGGGGGGGGATCTTTATTATTATACCTTCATTCCATTCATCAGGAGTTTTCGTTTCTGTCCATGTTTTGGTGAAGAGTGGATGCATTATTCTTGCTGCAAATGCGGGTTCAGCTTTTAAAAGTTCATCGTTTAAGTTGTCTATGCCTGGGGCTTTTCCTTCTTTAAGTTTTAATAGCTACTATTATTTCATTTAAGCTAGGTGGTTCTATACTTATATTCAAATCTTCTTGTGCCTCTTCAATGCTTGCTTTATTAGGTGGTGGCCATCTAAAATTTCTATAAAATGTTCGGTCCATCTTATCTTTTTCAGCCTTAATCGTAGAAGCTCTTTATTTGTTTGTAATATCGGGTCTGAAGTTCCTTGATATTTTCCACTTATTACTTTTGAATTTTATAAACTTTGCCTTTTGTCTCCCACTCGAGATGCTTCTTCTGTTTCATTGGCAAATCTGTCAATGATCTTATGTCTTGTCTCGACACTCCTTTTGGACTTCCTTGTTTATTTCCTGGATTGAGTTGACAATCTTTCTTCAATCTGTTTGATTTTTGCATCAAATATTTTTTTCTTAATTTCATTCCTCTTTTCAATTGTTTTCCATGTGTCATTTGATAGCCATTCTTTCCTTTTGTGTCTATTTCTTCCTAAGAATATTTTAGCTGTCAAAGTAGGTGTGTTTGAAAGTTCCATCTACTGTTGATTTCATTTCCAACATCGTTTGTCATCGTCAAACCGTGGGTAGTAATGGGATCCACGGTTAAGCTAAATCTCCCTGTCTGACATAAGAGTGTTGAAGGATATAGATACGAAGTCTCACATTAGCATGCCACTCACAAGAAATTAAAAGTTACAAGTCCAATGATGTGTTATATACGATAGACATTTAATAATTATCATTACGATGATAAATGATTATAGAAAAGCAATAATTAAAACAACAACGAATCACTTATGCAAACGAAAGGTAAAACAATTGGATCTGGACCTTAGTGATACCAATGAAATACTCAGACCTATCGTATCACGAAAAGGGAGATTTAAGTCAAACACATATAACGACTATAAATGTCTACAAATGAACTTTTTCTTGATGTTCTGCTGGTAGTTCTTGATCGACACCACACCAGTCTGAAGAACATCAACGATTTTGTGTAGATGACCACAAAATCAAATCCAACACACACACACACACACACACACACACACCCACAGTAGGTAGTCGTACAGGTTACAAAAACACAGCAGTGGTGAAGTCTCCAAAAAACACACACACACACACACACACACACACAGGGGTAGCCAACCAGTAGGGGATTACCTTACCGTGCGAGGCTCAAACCCTCAATTAAAATCAGGTTAATTAAAATTAAATAGTTAACCACATGCTTACCATTCATGGTTTCACGTTCGACATTGACGATTACAGTAACAACATTAGTCAATTGTCTTCAGAAACCATATACATAAAATATAATTATTATTATCATATGCAATACTATATCGCACAGAGCTATTAAGGGAAACATTATCTCCTTATAATAATAATGATATATAATACCATTTATGGGAACTAATACAAGTAACCATTCATTATTATTCATAGTTATCTATGTTACCTTCCTGATAATGGTCTCAGTTAATATAATAACAATATAAGTATGGAACATAATCCTTCACAATGAAAACACACAGAGATTCCATACAAAAAACTCTCTATTAAAATAAACGTTTATATACCATGGCTTTAAACAATACATCGTTCAAACTAAGGCAATCTTAACAATGCCTAGAATATCTAAATTGTAGCATCTCATTTCTGATGTTATTTTTGCTAATTTACCGGTGCTGTTCATGGTTCAACATTCCAAAACTCTACTTGGTCTTACATTTTGTGGTGAACAGAACTCCCATATTCCTGACAGTAGCTTCCTGACGGCTTTCATACTGCCATTCATACAATATATAGTATATTTATTATTCTAAAATTATACAACAATATATTCATTACTTGATTGCCATTCATACAATATATAGTATATTTTACCTTCACTGCCATTCATTACAGTATATTCATTACCTTCACTGCCATTCATACAATTATTATATTCATTACAACTGCCATTCATACAATATATAGTATATCCATTACCTTCACTGCCATTCATAAAAGCTTGCGATGACTCTGGAAGTCCATTGCTGCCGTTGTGCTATCATTTTCCTTCATTGCTGTTTCCGTAACATGATGTTTAGACTTGATTTGTTAGCCCTTGCCCAACCCCAGCTGACTGGCTTTATCTGATACACTTTGGAGGTTATAAAGTGTACCTCTGTTCGCCTGCTAGTCATTTCACCGAGCATATTGGGGTATTTTCTAAGGACTGAAATCCCATTCAACAATCCCACCCCACCCTCTATATTCAACTTTTTGCCCACGACTGTTTATTCGTTTCTCACAGCTAACCCTGATATCTAAAGATCTTCTTTACTGTCCGCAACCTAGGGACGCGCCTGGTCGGAGATGGTTCAATCCATAAACTATCTGTCTACTGTACAGCTGGTAAATCCAACTCCTATCAGCTTAAGTCAATGAGTTCAAGATAGCTGATTTCAATATAATTTATATCCATCTATGTACCTACATCTATATATATATATATATCCATCTATGTATCTGTGTATATCCCAGCTAGCTAACAATCATATATATTATATATACTTATATGATATATATATAATACTGTAATGCATCCCCGCACCAAATCCTATCTGTCAGACATAGATCTAGATTTTATTGACCCAGTGCTTTTGTAAAATCAATGGCCCATATTAATATACAGTTATCACATGGCCCATATCATATAAAGCTATCTATTTACCTATCTACCTAATTAACTATCAATCCATCTATCCATCCATTCCATAATCTATCTATATATCTATTTGTTTATCTGTCTATCTATCTATCTATCTATATATATATCTAAATCTACCTGTTTATCTATCATCTATCTATCTATCTATCTATCTATCTATCTATCTAGCTAGTACTTCTATTATCGGATCTATCTTATATCTATCTATTTATCCATCCATGTATCTATCTATCTATCTATCTATCTATCTATCTATCTTTCCCCTGTCTATATCTATCTATCCATCTAGTTATCTATAGATCTATCTATCATCTAATATTGGATCTATACTGAGAGAAAAAGTGCTATTTGCCGTTAGTGTCGGATGAATTGCAAAGAAAGAAAGATGGAGAGAGACACATAATCATACATATAATATATATATATATATATATATAGATACTATATATTCCATCACTGAATCATATCTAGATATAATGTATGTGTGTGTCGTTCCCATCTATCATATATCTATCTATCCATTTGTCACTTCTAGCTATCCAATCTATCTATCTTAAATCTACGTACATATAGACATGTCAAAGATTATCTATCTATCTATCTACATATCTTCTATCTCTTCTATATATATCTATCTATCCATATATATATTTATCTACCATATACGTAATATTTACATATCTACATATCAATATATCTATTTATCTACCTATCTATCTATCTATCTACTTATCTTATCTATCTATGCTCTATCTGTTTCGATATTTATATAAATAATATATATATGTATAGATTTCCTATTTTTTTAATAGAGTTAAAATATATATATGGCAGGTTTCATAAAAATGTACTTATCTATATATCTATCCATCTATCCATTTATCTATCTATTGACGGTATATATCTATACATCTTAATCTAAATATTTATATATCGAGTTATCTATCTGACGAGATCTAGCCTTGTGATATAATTTGTGTGATTTTGTGAAACCAACGTAAGCCAGACCGAGAAAACACAGCCATCACGTCCGAGGGCGTATGTCGCCATGACAACGACAGGTGGAGACAAAGATTTTAAAAAGGATGAATTTATATTTTCATGTAAATGTTATTTGGGGAGATGGATTTAAGATAGACATTACAGTAAGTTCTACCACGGGCTCTGTTATAAATATATAAGAACAGTCAAAGCATGGAATAATTCATATTTCAAAACGATTTTTTTCTTAAAGTATTAACGCTTTTTAAAATGCCATTGATAAGGAGCTTTACAATCTAAATTACTTGTATCATGAATGAATGTGCATTGTCCTGAATGATTATTGTAGGTTCAATCACAGATTTATTGGGCATTTAAAGGTCAAACAATCTACCCAGCCTCTGACACAATACGATACGATATATAGTCATCACTGGACTCAGGTGTGAATGAGTACCCAGCTGTAGAGAAAGAACTTGTCAGATTGTTAGTACGAAAAGCCTAATAAGCTTATGTACTGTATGCTTTCCCTCCTCGTCCCCCCTCCCAGGAGTTTGAGAAAGACTTTGAATGAAATGGCCTGCTAGGAGATGAATTATGATGTACAGTCGGTGAGCCTGCACACTTGTGCGAGGAAACGTACTACATTGTATAACTCTTCTTTTTATATTTTATATTTTTAAACCGGTACAGGACGCAGGTCAGGCACATCACACCATAAAATGGTCAGAAGAAACCATGGACAGAAAACAGAATCGAGCCACTGTCCTCTGTATCGGCACCCATCAGAAAGGAGACTGACCGTGGAGGTTGTTTTGTTTTTTTTATATAATTTTATTTGATTTTACCTCCACCCACATCTCGGGGGTTCTGGCAAGATTTTTTTATTTTTCCCAGACTGCTCTGTATAAACAGCCAAGGGATTGTTGATATGCACAGAGGGTTGTGACCTGCACACGGGACCTCTGATGAGACTAGGTGTTGATCCACCTGCCTGTACGAGGAGTGAGGGGGAGGGGGAGGAGGGGGAGATTTTACTCGAAAATACTCGAAAAAAATGTTCAACCGTTGGCGGGGCATAGATCCACGACTTTTGGGTTGAGAGACAGACATATTGCCTGTGGAATACCGAGTTCAAAGATCTTGAGAATAACGAAATGATCTATCATAAAAATATACAACAATATAGAACTGGAGCTACTGCTGTTTGTATCGTATCATTTGAAACATCGTTACAGTTTCAGTCATACTTTTGACAATTTTGAAGATCACAACCCTAAAGGAAGGTAGGTAACTCTCATAAAACTTGGACATCTGGGATAAACATGGCTGAGGTTCCAAAGGTCTCTCTTTTTTTTACGCTGTGTGAATTACAATTATTCTGATTTTTTTTGGTTTGTTAACACCATTACTAACTGCTTTTGATACACGTTGTATGTATGTAGTGTACACTACAATAGCCATATATCTAGTATTGTCGTAGGACTTTAAATCAAATCATCTAGGTCTAGATCTAAATCTAGATCTACTTATATTCAACTTATTCACGAATGTTCTTTCACTTTCATTCATGATTCTTCAACCTTTTTTTACTTTGATTAGAAGAGATGGTCGAAAAGCTAAATCCATAAACTAGAGTCTACTGTACAGCATGGTAAACTCGAACTCCTCCAGCTTAAGTCAATGAGTTCAAGATAGCCGTGAATTCAAGTAATTTAGGGACTAGACCTACATCTATAACATCACCATCCATCCCATCCCAGCACCAACAATCACATATATTTATGATACTCATACTGATACACGTGTAATACTGTAATGCATCCCCGCACCGACGTCCCTCTGTCAGACATAGATCTAGATTTTATTGACCCAGTGCTTTTGTGTGTTCAGTCACATGGCCCATGTCAAAGTAAACGATGCGTTCAAACCGTGCCAAACTCAAAGAGTGCCATGCCATTCAATAATATGAAACAGGCTATGAACGATGGAAAGATGAATGAACAAGCATATATATATTTTAAATCATTGGCACCGTGTGGCGTATCAAGGCAGTGTTTAAACGGCACATAACTGCACTGTACAGCAAAGTACTTTTTGAGCGGATAGGCCTTTGACAGATGGCAAAAAAGACCCAACAAAGAGTATCTATAGCGTGAACATCTCTTTCCCCGGAGTTCTTAGATCTACATCACTATATTAAGTGACTATTCATAATAAGGACGTATACCTGAGAGAAAAAGTGCTATTTGCCGTTAGTGTCGGATGAATTGCAAAGAAAGAAAGATGGAGAGAGACACATAATATACACACGAGAGAGAGAGATCTATATAAAATCACTGAAGTCATATCTAGAACTAATGGTGAATCGTTCCCATCTACCATATTCATCTGTTATTTGTCACATCAAGGGGTAAATGATCACTTAAATCCTTTTCATGAGCTATCACAAAGATTTTCAAAGCAGTATTATTCTTGTTCACTTTCACAGCCACCAGAGACTGGCGAGGTAGCCAGCAGCAGTGAAATGGGGCAGTCGACAAAGAGATTTTGGCTCCTTCTGAAGTGCCACGAGAAGACTTGGTAATGCTTACTGTTTCGATTTTTTTAAAATAACATTGATGTAAAGATTTCCTTTTTTTTTAAGAGAGTTAAAAGACATTATATAAACTTTTAAGATTAAGATAAACTGCGCTTTCCTCTAATTTCATTGATTACAAGTGTGTATGAGCCTGAACAAAGAACCTTATTGAGTATTAAGCAATTTTCAACGTTGAGATTAAAATCTGGTTTCAAGAAGCTTAATTTTAATCTGAATCAGGTGACATTTTGATTTCTGTGATCTGTCTTGAATACTTGTATGGAGATATTAGAGACCCTGTGATACAATGTTAGAAAAATGTCTATTTTTGAGAACAGCGGTTTTAAAAGTGTCAGTCTATCTTGACTCTGCTTTATGTTGTGGTTGCTGTTATTGCATCATAACAATGCTGCCTATCTTTGTCTCACTGGCTTGATTGCGAGCAGTTGGTAGGTCCTACATCTTAACTTTTACTCATTCATTTTTCTTTTTTCTTGCTGTTTCCTCTTAATTCACCCTGAGATATCCGCAATAGTGGACAGGGTAAATTTCAATTTTAGCCAACAAATAAACTTGCTCGATTTACTTGTAATGTTTGATATTGAATTGTAACCTTAAATGTCAGATCATGTTATAATATAATAATACGAACATTACAGTTTCTAGTGGAAACACTATGAAGGTCAAAACTTAAAGTTTTAAAGTAAATTGGGCTGATGAGATTTTCCTCTTCCCTCAGTATGCTCAAGCACTCACACACACAAATTATTTGATTCTTTTTTTTACTAAGATCTTTTTTTGTAGTAAATAAGTTGTCCTTGTCATACATTTCTCCATTGACGAAAGGAATCACTCGGCTTGCTTTCTTTTTGAACGAGCAAAATCTGTTCTACCTGTGAATCAATGAAATTTTGATTCCCATTTAGACACAAAAAGTCAGTTTTTATATTATATCATGTTTAAGACTATCCAATTGATGAATTAAGTTAATCATTATATCTAGATATTTGCACATTAAATTTGCCGAAACTAACTTCTCACATTGTCTGATCATTCTTGTATTATATATATATATATATCTAAAGCTGCATGTTGACAATCACATTCTTGTCTCTTCAATATTGCAGATTCAAACTGCTATCAAATTTTGCAGAACCCTCGGGTGAAGTCAAGTCCTTTGGCTCAGAAAAAGATATTTTTAGATAAAAAAAGGTGGAGTACATTATAATTTAAATCTTTATGAGATTCTTAGAACTTAGATAAAACACACTATTTTTTCAAGGGCTCACATATATTTGTTATGACATCTTTTTTTTCTTTTCTTTTTTTATGAAAAAGGTAATCAGGAACTTGAGCTCAAAGGACAAAAGTGTTTATCTTAAGGGGAGGAGCTGGTTCTGAGAATGCCATTTTTGCCGAAAATGGGACAAATCTAGTCTTATCATACTAGTGGATAGAGCAGTTCATGCCCGTCACAATGATATCATAAAAGAAGCTCAGTATCGATTCTTTGAATTTATACGAATTTTTTGAAACAATACAGGCCTATCTTTCAACACAGCTATTATACAATAAAAGCCAGAAATATTATCTTAAGTATGGCATGGTGGTACTCATTTTGATCGCCAAAATGAACGCTATCCAAAACAACCTTATCTGAGGATCTATTATGAATATTGCCTTAGATCAGCCGGAAATTACGAAACATATTCCGCTCACGATCTCAAAATGAGTAAAAAGGTGCTGGTGCCCTTGAAACAGTGTCAATAAGAAGTAGTTGAGAGCCTCTCAACGTTTTATGATGTTTCAAAGTATTATCCTACTCTTTTCTTGGGTTTATGGTAGAAAAATGTATTCAAATCAGAATAGTACAAATATCTCAAAATGTCATTTTTGGACCTTTTTTTTTTTTTTTTAACTTAGCTCGCATCTTTTATCCGATTGACTTGAAATTCGGCACAAATCTTGCTTTTGATGCATGGAATAAAATATGCATGCATTAGATGTTATTTTGTATACATTCCGAAAAATGAATTTTTTAGTTGAATAAAATTGCTGTAAATTGTAAACATTTTATATGCAACTTTAAACACACCATAAAACTAAAAGTTTGATAGATTCGTCCAAACCCATGCATTCTTTTGTTCTATAGATGTAAATGAAGGAGTGTACCAATTTTGAGACACATCCCAAAATAATTGATGCAGTTTTTACATTTTGAAAATGCATGTTATTTTTAGCGTCATAAATCCAATATGGCGGCATTGCCATGTTTTTAGCGTCATAAATCCAATACGACGGGGTTGCCATAGCAACACCCAACAAAATTTCAGTTTCTCATATTTTCTCCTTTAATTTAGACACGTAGAACTCAAAAATCGAGGTCCTAGTTGGTTTGCTCTATGGGTTTTCAAAATGGCTTGTTGATACCCTTCCTGGAGTTACTGACACAGCAATTTTTTTTAATCTATTTTTTTCCTTTTGCAGTTATTGTATCTCAATGAAGCAGATCTGAATGTCAATTTAAAGTGTCTTAGGCCAACAAAGGATTTCACCAATGTTTAGTTATTTTTTTTGTTATTTTCTCAATTAAGATACTTTTAAATGGTTTGCAATTGCTTTTCTACAAATATCAACTGTCTGGGACACTTATTTGTTAAGGGGGCCTGAGAACATTTAGTTTGAAGATACACAATTTTAAACTTCATAAATGGTTCAGCATTGCAATTGGTTTCATGCTTGACGCTAAATATGTATCAACTGTGCAAAAACCCTGGGAGTTTTCAAAAACTAAGTATTTTTATATATATATTTCACATAAAACTTCCAATCAATATCCTGAAGCTCTCATATTTTTTTTTTATATATATATTGTGTAGTTTTTTTTTTTTTACAAATTTGTAAGAAAACTGATTTAAATTTCCAAGAATTTCTCTGAAAGTACAAAATATCAGAAATTAAACAATCTCTTAGTAATGATGAGTTGTATGCCAACTTTCAAGCAATGATTAAAGGAAACTAAAAAAAAACTATGAGAAAATTGTTTTTAAAACTTTTTTTTTCCGTTGGTTAGGGTGGGATAGTTTCATGGGGTTGGTGGGGGTAGGGTAGATGATGGTCAAAGGTCAGAGATAGTGATAGCGGTCCCGACTATGGGAGTTACTCCAGAGAAAATTATACAAATTGGTGTAAGACGTTCATACCATCAGTGTTGATTGTGCCCAATCTTAATAAGCTGGTTCTCTAAAGACTTCTGAGACTCAGCACCACCGGTAATGACCTGAGAATGCATACTTTCAGGTCATGGGTTCCTCGATGTCCTGGTTTATTAGTGGCACCCTGATTGTCAGTATTCGATATCTCTCCTGTGATGGCCAAATCTGTTGTAAAGTACATGACCTGAGAATGCATAAACGTTTGGTTTTTCTTTATAGTTTGTCAAACGTCATATGTTTAAAGTTCAAACGAGGTATCGTATCTGCATCAGAGAATGGAGAGTGAGCTGATTTCATGGTATCAATTTGAAGGGAAATGAACGACTGCGTCCAATAATACAATAAACTAAACACGTCCCATTATAGGCAAAAATGGCCTTCTCGGGACACCACCACCATCCCACCCCCCACCCCCCACCCCCTCCCCCAAAAAAAAATAAATAATAAAAGATTAAATTTCGTATTTCTCTTCACATTGAGACTTATAATAATAGCCTTCCTGGAAAGCCAAGTTTGATCTTATTTTGATCATTTTTGGCCACAGAAAAATGGGAAGACCAAGAAATACACGGCGAAGAGAACTGGAGAGGGAGTTGAAGGACCTGTGAATGTCTTGGTAAGAGATATTGAAAAGATGGCACGGGGCAGGGATTGCTGGAGGGCTCTTGTTGCTGGCCTATGCCCCACAAGGGGTGGCCAGGGGCATGATGATGGATCATTTGAGCCTCCGGCACTGTGTCCATCAAGTTGTTTCGCCACCACAAGCACTATGCCGAGCAAGATGTATGATGCAATCAGAACCTGTTATACTAAAGTACTACGAATTAAAATGAAATGCTACTGCCCATGTATTGTTATAATGTTTCTTCACATTTGTTTTAACGACAAGCAAAAAGTCGTGTATATATATATATATATACATTCTTAACAATCATTATCATTCACAGGTTTAACCCAAGAGGAAATAGCAATTGCAGTAGAGCGCTCAGGAGTGAAGGAAGACGCCTCACAGCCCACAGTGAATGGAGGCAATGTTGCATACCCACCTCCTAATTACCCGCCTGCGGGCATGGCCATGATGCCGATGAATCAACACCCCCACTTGTACCCAGTGAGTTGTAAGGGTATTAAACCCAAGGTTGCGTAGGGGCTCTCTTTTCTGTAGGGGACTCAGTAGTCCAGAGGTGAGGTGTCGGCCTCTCAATCAAAAGGTCATGGGTTCAAGCCCCTGACGGTTGTAAAATTTTCTCGAGTTTTTTCTTCATGATCCAGATAGGTGGATCGACACATGGTCCCATCGGAGACGGCTGATATACAGAAGGTCCCATTGGAGACGGCTGATAAACAGAAGGTCCTATCGGAGACGGCTGATAAACAGAAGGTCCCATCGAGACGGCTGATAAACAGAAGGTCCTATCGAGACGGATGATAAACAGAAGGTCCTATCGGAGACGGATGATAAACAGAAGGTCCCATCGGAGACGGGTGATAAACAGAAGGTCCCATCGGAGACGGGTGATAGACAGAAGGTCCCATCGGAGACGGCTGATAGACAGAAGGTCCCATCGGAGACGGCTGATAAACAGAAGGTCCCATCGGAGACGGCTGATAAAACAGAAGGTCTCATCGGAGACGGCTGATAAACAGAAGGTCCCATCGGAGACGGGTGATAAACAGAAGGTCCCATCGGAGACGGGTGATAGACAGAAGGTCCCATCGGAGACGGCTGATAGACAGAAGGTCCATCGGAGACGGCTGATAAACAGAAGGTCCTATCGGAGACGGATGATAGACAGAAGGTCCCATCGGAGGCGGCTGATAGACAGAAGGTCCCATCGGAGACGGGTGATAGACAGAAGGTCCCATCGGAGACAGGTGATAGACAGAAGGTCCAATCGGAGACGGCTGATAAACAGAAGGTCCCATCGGAGACGGCTGATAAACAGAAGGTCTCATCGGAGACGGCTGATAAACAGAAGGTCCCATCGGAGACGGGTGATAAACAGAAGGTCCCATCGGAGACGGCTGATAAACAGAAGGTCCCATCAGAGACGGCTGATAAACAGAAGGTCCCATGTTTAGATTGCAGCATTCTGTGCACTTTAAACATCCTGGCTGTTTACAGAGCAGTCCGGGCAAGATTAAAAAATTTACCACCAACACCCCTGAGATCACCTTAGTTGTGGATGGGGATAAATCAAAACAAAATCTCTTTTCTGTGTTTTATGGAGGTGGGGGACCGAAAAATCTTTTCTGTCTTGTAATTGGTGTCCTTCGGAGATGTTCATGGGGGGGGGGGCATGAATGTCGGACAAGGTAGTGAAAAGTGAGATGAGCAAGCTTAATCCTCATTGATTATTTTTTAAAGTGTCTCCAATGATTGTTTCATAACTTTCATAGCTAGCTGGCATTCGTTCCTACTAAGCTGCAGTTAGTACCATTTTCAGATGCAGGAAACTGGATTTCGTATGATGCATTGATGAGGGGTTTTTCCTTTGTTATATAGTTTTATCCAATTTTTATCACCTGTGTGCGTTGGGTTTAATTTTTTTGTTAGGTTTGTATACTGGCCATTGGTTTACCAAATGAGGTGAATCAGGCGATGTAAACAAAGTGGTTATTTGTTTGTTTGATTGTTCGTTTCTGTCTCTGATCACAAAAATCTACCACCAAGGAGTCAAAACATCTTTTTATTTATGTTTAAATTTTTGATTAATGTAAAGAGAAGAACGGAAAGGGATGGCCTTTCTGGGGGAAAGAGCCAGAAGAGCAGCTCAGGATAGAGAAAATTGGAGGGATCATGTTCAGGCCATATTTGCCTCCTGGTTTTCATTAAGGTAATTAATGTTTGTGATTTCTTTTTTCAATGTTATTTCTTTTCCTCAATCAGTTCCCCCACAGTCCCGATGGGGGCACATCAGGGACATGACCTTGACCTCTGTCATTGTGGCAAGTGTCTCCTATGCAGTGTATCAGGTCTTTCAGGTTAGTTGCAATTTTATAATTTTTGCAGTTGATTTTTTTAATGGGTCATTTATGGCTGTGTAATAATAGTAGAACATCGTCAATCTTGAAACGCTTCTGTTTTATCCGGGGACTAGGTAATCCAGAGGCAAGGTGTCATCCTCTCAACCCAAAGGTCGTGGGGTCAAGTCCTACGTGATTTGTAAAATTTACTCTCTTGGTCCAGGTAGATGGATTGACACTTTTTCCCATCGGAGACTGACGATAAAAGAAGGTCCTGTGTGCAGATCACAACACTGTGCGCTAAAGACCCCTTGGTTGTTATACAGGGCAGTCTGGGAAAAAAATCCTACCAAAAATCACCTTTAGTTTTGGATGTGGGGAAAATCAAATCGAATCTTGGTGGGTTTTTTTGGTTTTTTTATAAAGAGATGCAAACAATAACATTTCTTACGCTTCATCATCAAATAAAGAAACAATTTTAGATTCATACGTTTGATATAAACGGAATGGATGTGGTTGTGAGCTCTTTTATGAATCCCTCATATATTAAGGGGCATTGGTGGCCTAGCGCTTAGGCTGCCGGACTGGGGGTCATGAGGTCCTGAGTTTGAATCCTAGCAAAGCTAGGTCCGACGTTGTGTTCCGAGGGAAAGACACTTAACATGCAATTTCCCCACTTTACCCAAGTGCAACTGGGTACAAGCACTAACTTGGGGGTAACAACCTTCATCTGACTAGCGTCCTGGTCAGGGGCAGTGATTATTATCGCCTGTTCCGCTTCACGCTACAGAAGCCGGGGTAATCTCCAGCTCTATGGGCCGTGGCAGCCTTGAAAGAACTTTACTTTTACTCATATATTATTTGAGGTGCCGGTAGCTCAGTCAGTAGAACATCTGACTACCACGCAAGAAGGCCTGGGGTTCGATTCCCAGTCCAAGCAAAGAAAAATTCTGGCCTTCTTCTCGACTTGGCGGCGAAATAGTATGTAGTTAGGTCTATTGAGACTAGGCAAAAGTAGAGGAGTTGTGGAATGCAATGACAAACTAAACTACTGCCACCACACACGCCAGTATGCCTGGAACAATCCAGGATTGTCCACTCCTGATTTTACCTCCACTCAACTCTGGGGATATAATAATGGAGCTCACCGTACTTTCTTTTTCACTGTTTGCAGATGTATCTTCGTCCTTTAATGTTTGGCAAATCAGCGCACGAGAAACGTCTGGAGAAGTTGGAGTCGCAAGTCGAAGACATCCACAAGTCCGTGTCAGAGTCCCTGGCTGACATCGGTAAAACTCTTCAGGCTATCCAGGCCAGCATCAACGTCCAACAAACAGAGGTTGGCATCATGTTACTAATATTTACATTCTACCAGCGAGGTTTTAAACGTTTTTTCTTGTCACCAGCCGGAACTGTGGGGGACTCAGTAGTCCAGGGGAAAAGGTGTCGGCCTCTCAACCAAAAGGTAGTGGATTCGAACCCTCGCCAACGGTTGACAAATTTTTTTTCGAGCAAACTCTACCTACCTCCCTGGTCCAGGTAGGTGGATCGACATCTAGTCCCATCGGAAATGGACAATAAAAAGGAGGTCCGTATGCAGATAACAACACTGTGTGCACGTTAAAGACCCCTTGGCTGTTTACAGGGTGGCATTCTAGGCAAAATTAAAAATCGTATCAAAATCCCCAAGATCACCTTAGTTGAGGATGTGGGTAAATCAAAGCCAGAACTGTTAGGGCGGTCAGATGAGACAAAAAAAGCGATACAACCCCATCTTGATTTGAGTCCACCTTGTTTTTGTTTGAGGTTTATTTCTGATTTGTCATTTTAAAAGAGGTTTAAAACAGTCTTTATTGTGGAACAATTTGAAAATGTTTTTCATTTGTAATTCGTTATGTCTCATTATTCGTCCTGTGGAACTTATTTTCTGATGACTGTTAATATTTTAGGCTTACATTTAACAGTTTTATTTTGAAATTTTGACTCGATTGATAAGGTAAGATAAGATAATCTTTAATTAGATTTCGGGAACATTGTTACAGTCACAATTTGATAACATTTCACAAAACAAACGATTATTTCTTTAAATATGAAAGAATAGGGGCAAACTTTATTGTTTTAGAATAGATTAATTGAGGGATAATATTTTGGTGTCTGCATGTTTTTTTCCTGTGGTTTGATTTATCTTAGCTCCCTACGGGCAAAAAGAAGAATGTTAACTTTTCACAGGAAGTTCTTGTCCTTCATTGATTAGGTACTCTATTTCCGTAGATCTTTAATTATACGTTTTTTCTCAATGTAGGTTTTGATTTTATCAGGGACAAAATTTTGCAGTATAAAGGGAGGAGTGGGTTTTGAGCGACACAATTTTGTCCAAATCAGGACAAATTTAGTTTATGTAATTATTGAATGGAGCAGTTCATTCCCTTTACAATGATACTATAAAAGAATCTCAGTTTCGATTCTTTAAATTTATACGTTTTTTTTAACAACAAGCGGTGTACTATAAAAGATAGCCCTTTTTTTTAAACGACACAACCATTGTACTATAAAAGGAGCAGCCCTTATTTTTAAACGACACAACCATTGTACTATAGTATAAAAGACAGCCCTTTTTTTAAACAACACAACAATTGTACTATAAAAGACAGCCCTTTTTTTTAAACGACACAACCGTTGTACTATAAAAGACAGCCCCTTTTTTAAACGACACAACCGTTGTACTATAAAAGACAGCCCTTTTTTTTAAACGACACAACAGTTGTACTATAAAAGACAGCCCTTTTTTTAAATGACCGTCGGAACCTGCTCCTCCCCTTAAAAACTGTATTTTCAGGACATATCTTCTTACATGTTTTTTATCTTTTTGTTTCTTCCTTATTCACCCCACAGATCACTGCCTATGGTGGATGGGGTGAATGTCAATGAACAGACGAGAGAAAAGAAAAAGAAACCTTTTATTAATGAATGTCTCCTATTTTTCCCCATGTGGCAGTCTGTGATCAGTCAAGCAGATGGAAAAGCCATCACTGACCTAAAATCCGATATCGCCTCCCTCAAAGGTCTTTTATTGAACAGGTAAACATCATTCCTTTCTTTCTTTCATACAGGCATATATCAGGTACGTTTATAAGATCAGTCGGTATTCGATACTCAAGTTACACGGGTAAAATGACGTGAACGGTATCTTACAAATTTTTTAATGATGAAACCTGTTTAATGTGGCTCGGGTGAATGGAAATTCTACTCAAAGACGGGGAAACAGTGACATTTTCATTGATTAAACAGTGCTTTTGGCGTAAAACTTTCTCAAAATGAAAAAGATCTTGGTGTCATTTCGAACCTACATGCATAATTTTGGTTACTCTTAGTGGCCTGGTAACAGACCCTTTAACACACAAAGAACAACCGACTCCAAATTATATATTTTAGATATGACATGGAGGCTGACGGTTATGTCTACTATTCCTAGTGACTCATTTGGTCAAGTTTACAGGTGAATCTGATTCGGAATTATCAGGTGTTTAATCTTGATGTTGCTGGGTCATATTAAAAGAAGCCAAAGGCTAAGTTCATGCCTTAGTAGTCTAAATATTTTCTGTCACGTTTTTGCTTACATTAATTTAATTGTATTTGACGTATTTTGCTTATAGCTGTGTCACAAGGCCGCCTAAGCTCTCAGTGTGATTTTTTGCAGATAGGATCATCCACTGTTTTCGGTCGCCGGCGATTGACCTTTTAGTTTGTTCATTTGATTAAGCTAGGCGGGAGAGACCTTCTTAGTTGCCATTATGTATTTATAATTATTTTTTATTTCTTTCATTTTTTGATTTTGCATAGCTGCCAACCAGTACGTCAAAAGGGAATTTTTTTTAGGTTTCATTGATTGCGAGTCCGTAAGTCTGTATTCAAGTACGTATATGAGTGTTAACTGTATTTTATTTGTATAGAAAACCAAAGGTAACGGCAGAGATTCTGAGAGAGTGGGTGAAAGTCTAGCGACGTCATTCTGAGTTTACAAGACATATGTTGCACGTTGCCAGAAAGGCCAGTGATCGGCATATTTTTTTGTTATTTACCTTAGAGGGATAATTTCAAGGTAAATGATCAATGTTTCTGGAATATTGTGAGATTTTGTGTGACTTGGAATTATTTTACGCAGTAAGAGTACGTTTTTTCAATTTGCAAGGGTTGGCAGCTATGTTTTTGTATTCTTGTTTTTAGGCATATGTATATGTACATATTTACTTATTTGCCATTTCATCTCTGAATAAAAAAACTTGGAATCAATACCCTACTGTTTTTCTTCTTTGTGAACTTCAGAAATCAGTTTCCCCGACCCCTGCAACCACACCTATGCTGCCATCATGGCAGAGAACGGGTCCGTCCCCCAACGCCTTGAACGCCAATCTGGCTGACCAGTCACTGTCATCCAGCCCACCGTCATTACAGCTCGGCCAGTCTGATCATGAGGATAAGAAGGTAAAATCTTATTTAAATGATATGTATATTGTGCATTTGTTACACAGTCGAGAGAGAGAGAGAGAGAAAAGAGAGAGAGTGAGTACTGTACTCTCTCTCTCTCTCTCTCTCTCTCTCTCTCTCTCTCTCTCTCTCTCTCTCTCTCTCTCTCTCTCTCTCTCTCTTCTCTCTCTCTCTCTCTCTCTCTCTTTCTCTCTCTATCTCTCTCTCTCTACTCTCTCTCTCTATCTCTCTCTCTCTCTCTCTCTCTCTCTCTCTCTCTCTCTTTCTACCCCCCCCCACCCCATTCCCTTCCTTTCATATTTTCTCCACCTCTTTTCTATCTGTTATCCATCTGTGTTTGCTTCACTTTATGTACTCTCCTCAGTGTAACTCCGTCTCCTAAATAAAGCAGATGAAAAGTCTCAATTTCTGCCCGTCTCTCTCTCTCTCTCTCCTATGTCTACAGATTGTGAGTTTTGACAATGCCACCGAGTCACCTGCCACTGGTGCGTAAACAACTTAGCCGATGTGAAGGCCACGGAGAGTGAAAATCCCAATCTGGACTGCCAGGATTAAGGCTAGGGCATGGTTCCTCTATCCCAGTAGCTCAGCTTGGCCAATACTTTCCACAAGATGCATTTATCTAATTAAAGTTCCTATTTAGGCCATCTTAAATGCTTTGAAACGAAAAGAGAAGTTTTTCTGCAGCTGGTCAATTCCATTATGTAATTTATTTTCCTTGCCTTGATATTCTATCACAGTCCCTGTCGGATCTGCTTATCTGTCTGTCACCTGACTATCCGGCTTTCTTGTATCTGTCTGTCTGTGTGTGTGTGTCTCTCTGTCTCTCTCTCTGTGTCTCTCTCTCTGTGTCTGTCTGTCTGTCTGTCTGTCTCTCTCTCTCTCTCTCTCTCTCTCTCTCTCTCTCTCTCTCTCTCTCTCTCTCTCTCTCTCTCTCTCTCTCCCTCTCTCTCTCTCTCTCTCTCTCTCTCTCTCTCTCTCTCTCTCTCTCTCTCTCTCTCTCTCTCTCTCTCTCTCTCTCTCTCTCTCTCTCTTTCAGTCCATTAGTAATCTTTCCTCTCTATCTTTTCCTTAGTGTTAGTCTTTATTCTTTTCTTCACTTGAATACCTTTCTACTTGTTTTTGGTTGTCACAATCTGAACATCTTTTGTTAACTGTCACAAATGTAGATCTATACTATGGCCAACTGGCATAACATTTTCTCTGCTATTTCTATTGATTGCAATCATGATTGTGAAGGATTGAATACTGATTTTACTGCCAATGATTGCTTTATTTTTTGTTTTGACTTATACCCTTATTCCCCGGGTTGGGTCATTCATTTATTTTTTATGTTGAGTTGTTGTTTTTGTCTTGATCTTGGATTTTTTAATTGAAGGGAGAGAGAAAGGAGAGACAGACAGGGACTGGGGGGGGGGGGGGGGAATGAAGAGGAGAGAGATAGAGAGAGTGTAATAGAGTCAAAAAATGAGTGGGAGAGATAGAGAGAGAAAGAGGGAAACAGGTAATTAGAGAGATTGAGAAAAACAGAAAGGAAGAAAAAGAGAGAGTTAGAGAGTTGTTAAATGTTATAATCATTAATTGCTTCTTCTTCTTCTTCTTCTTGAGTGATTCAGCATATTGGTTTCATCTAGCTGGGCAAATGACGATTTTCGTACTGTACATTGATAATGATGATAATGTTACAATGAGTTTTAAAAACACATAACACTTGTTGATGATGTACACATTATGTCCTCATTGTGATGTTGGTTTGGGGTTGTTGGGATTTTTTTTTATTTTATTATTCCCTCCCCCCCCCCTCCCCTTTTCCCCTATAACTTGAATGTCGTGAGGAATGCTGCAATATTTAACCCATTGCTTTTCAAGCCCATCTCACATCTCTCAGTCTTACTCTTACCCGTAGATTTTCAAGCACAGGGAGATAACTCTTTCGTGAAAATCATATCACGCACAAGTAGAAATTCGTATAAAATCACACAATACAGTCATGCTGGTACCATGGAAAGAAAATGTGTTTAAAAGAAGAAATTAAAGACACTTTGTTTTCTGAAATCTGAAAATTCTTGTAGAAGAAGAACATCGGTCAAATTACCATTGTATCCAAATCTGGCTGGCTGCTCCTCATTGACACCACCAGGCGGGCATTTGGCGGAATCTGTTGTGGTAGTTTCTACTTCTTTCCCATTTTACTCTTTCACTCATCTTTTGTCTCGCTGTTTCCTCTTAATTCACCCTGAGATCACCACAATGGTGGATGGGGTAAATTTGAATTAAACAAAGACACCGCTAGGGTTTTGCTGTGAATAATCTGACTCATCGTCATCGTTACATCAATCTACTTACACCGTCACTCTCAGTCATACTCAACTTGAATGTCTGATTCATCACCCCCGATCCCAATTTCTTCTGCTTCCTCATCAAATTCTGGCATCGTCGGCCGAGTGGTTAGGCTGTTGGACTGTGGATCGTGAGGTCTTGGGTTTGAATCCTAGCAAAGCCAGACCCAACGTCATGTTCCTTGGGAAAGACACTTCAACATGCATTTCTCCCACTCCACCCAGGTGCAGATAGATACAAGCATTAAAGCTTGGAAGTAAAAACCAACGTCAGGTTAGCATCCTGTCCAGGGCGTGCTTATTATCACCTGTTCCACTCCAAGCTATTGAAACCGGCATACGCTTCGGCTCTATGGGCCGTAATAAAGGAAGTTTTCTTTTGAACTTACTTATATCTAATGGATCTGCATCAGCTTTATTCCATAGACACTCAAATGTGTTCAAACACCATATCTGTTTCTGCTTATCTATCTGGTAGAAGTAAGTCGCTTGTTTAATTATTTTATTTAACTAGCTGCATACGATCTTCTGTATCACTTTTCAATTTGCAACATGCTGATGTAGTAGTAGTAGATTCATTCCTGTTTTTATGGCTGGAAGAGTTCTTAGGTACAGTGTCCATCACTGTATCTATCGAGTGCTTTCGGCCACATTGAAAATCAAGGGACGTCAAATTACCGGGTGCACTGAAAAGCAATGGGTTAAGACATTTAGGAAGGATATGTGGATCAGAGTACAAAACAAAAATACTAGTCTGAAAGATACAATACAAATGAAACTGCCGTGATAAATGAAATTCTGAATTGATTTGTTTAAAAATATTAAAAAATCAATATATGACACATTTTTGGTGATGGATTTTTTTGTTTGTCTGTTTGTTTGTTATATTGAATGGGGTTTTTGTTGTTTTGTTTATTTATTTAGAAGGGTGATGTAGTTGTTTGAAGTTTTGTTTTTATTACATCAAAAACAAATACATGTTATATTTAATACAATCAAAGGGACATGTAATACATGTATACAAATAATTCTCTGATTTTGGCAGTTGATTGATCATTGTATTCGGTCAAAATGAACATATTGTATTACATGTATATTATGTGTCACTTGTTTTGTACCTTTTTTCATGTTTTTTTTCCACTTGCCAAAAATGGACCTTCCTTAGTTGGTGTGTGGGGTGGGGGGGGGGGGGGAGGATTTGATATAGACATTTGTAATCACTACCATTGTACTCGACATGTCTAAATTAGCTGGAACAAATATTTTAACAAATTTGTTATCATAGGGTTGACATGGGATCGCTGCCATATTGGATTTTCATTGTGAAAATACCTACAACTTCATTCTAAATAGGCTTTTCAGTTTTAAACAAACTTGGCTATAGTTATGCACACACGTTATCCACTTCAATATCTAGCCACATCCAGTAGCTTTTTTTGCATAAATGAAACGGTTTTGATTTTAGGCATTTTTTTAAAATAATAGCTCTAACAACCCTTCAATTTTTGGGCAAATTTAATCACAACAAAATTCCTTTTGTAGATATCGATTTTCTCATTACGTCATAGTATTTATGTTTATTACACTTGACAAAAAGTAACATTTGGAGAAAATCGCAAAGAATTTTTTCTGTTATTTTTATGAATAGGACTTTGTCTCAGTCGACCCTATTTCAACTGCTCCAGGTCCCTTATACTCATGTCAAGATCAAGATTATGCGCCTATACTTTAGAACTGGCTGTACCCTTGAAGGTTAGGGAAAGAACATTATGAGTGTACAATAGAAAGAACTGAGTAGTGCACATTATTTATTATTATTGTTATTATTGTTATCAACAATGATTTTTACTGTATTTATTCAAACAGGGGTTCTCTTTTATTCATTCACCATTTTCTGTTTGTATTTCTTTTTAGAACACCCATTAATTAAAGACACCAGTTTTTCTGTGATGCTTATCTTCATTCAGTCATAACTCACTCAAACTTAATGCATTATTTACATTAGACATTTTCCCTTGCTATGTACAATCAAATACATAAATATATATACAGAATAAATATAGAGCTGTTCTATTAGTATGATAGATATAAATTAGCACCTCTGGTGGGACAGGTTCTGGATTTAGATCTAACCTTAGTCTGCAATGATTATACTGTAATTCTGCTCACAAAAAACTTAAACTTTGCCCTACCTTATTACAACAAGATTTCCCTCCTTTTCCCTGAAAATCTGTGAATGAAATAATGATAATGATGTTTTATCTCCAAAAAATGCAAATTCAGTGCGCCTGTTTGTCACCAAGACGAAATCAAGAGATCATGACTTCAAGTTCACAAACACATCGAATTTAACATTGCATGCATTGTATTCAACTCATTACATGGAACAGCAACTGCTTGCTGAGCTGTTACAATCCTACCATTCACCACATCCTTTGAGGTCAATCCCCTATTTCAAACACACAATTAGGGGAAAAGCCTTCTCATTCAATGGACCCAAAATCTAGAACTCTCTTCCAACCGCCATCAAGAACAGCCAAAATGTTTTTCCTTTAAGTTTAAGAAAATTTTGAAGACATATTTTCTATGGGAACTTGTTATCAATTGACTCAATTGTGGATTATTGACATTGTAAAGCGCTTAGAGCATTTCTATGTATAGCACGCTAAATAAATCTAAACACTTTTATTATTATTATTGCCATCTAATTATAATACAATAGAAATATAATAACAAGAATGGAAATAGAACTTTCTATCATGCATAAACTAAAACAAGTCCGGCCAGGATTGTTCCTTTTCTTTATCTTTAATTAAAATAATAGAGCCAGTGATTTATCATTATAGTACACACATATTACACTATAATTAGCATCATAGGACTTTTCTCAGTCTGGTTAACACAAGATCAAGATTATGCGCCTAGAACCTTACCTTGTAGGGATGAGTGTACAATAGAAATGTACATTATTATTATTATTGTTATTATTGTTATCAACAATTTCTGTATGTTTTCCTATTCAGGGTTCTCTTTTGTCTTTAGAACAGCCATTAATTATTTGGCTTATCTTGAGAATTTCAGACATTGCTATAACAAGAAGAAGAAGTAAAAAAACGAGAGAAAAAAGAAAGAGAGAAACAAAAATGTGAATGATAAGGATGTTGAAACGCCAAGCCTGTGTCAATGAAACAAGGAAACAATGCTGTGTCTACTTCCTACCACAACTATCTTTCCTCAATCTTATCAAAAGGACTTTCCTATCAACACATCATCTATGTGTACAGTAATAATTGCACTCATTTTGAATCTAACATTGGCCTCTAGTAGCTTTGGTTTTCTTATCTGATTAACAGAAACAGTAGTAACACTGTTCTTTACGCAAGATTAATCAACAATTTTTGGTTTGTCTTCGGGTCTATATGGACGGTGTAATGTGTTCCTGTGGTGGGAGTTCCTCCAGTCAGTCCTTTTTGTTGATTGCCTCTTTTTTTCTCTTCCCAAACTTTGGTCTTTACTTCCGCCTCCTTTTCTCCAGGGTCTGGGATGAGAGTGTGTGGGCGGCTTGCGGGCGCTGCTGATGTGATAGGTCAAATTTTTTTTTCCTCGTACTGTTTTACTTATCCCTTTCATCTTGCTGTTTCCTCTTAATTCACCCTGAGATCATCACAAATGGTGGATGGGGTAAATTCAATGAAACAAACAAACAAGCACCTTTCTTTTGTTGTTGCATGTCTTTGTACTTTGTGTCTTGCCGTTTCATCTTGATTCCGCCAGTGGTCAGAAGGTGCTGCTGGTGCTGGTAGGCACATTTCTACTTTTTCCTTTCACTCTCACTCATCTTTCATGTTTCTGAGATCATCGTAGGGGAAAGGGTAAATGTTACTAGAAAAAAACACAGAAAAACGTGTCCTCTTTCCTTTTGCTCGCAGGCGGTTGGCGGGTGCTATTATTGGTAGATCCTAATTTCTTTACTTTCACTCTCGCACTCCTTCACTCATCTTTGTTGATATTGCTGTTTCCTCTTAATTCACCTCTGAGATCACCGCAATGGTGGACAGGAGAGGAGGGGGTGGGGGGATTTTAATGAAACAAACAAATTCCTTTCTTCATTTTCGCTCTTTCAATTCATTCATTATTTCTATTTCACCGTTTCTTCTTAATTCACCCTGAGATCACCGCAATGGTGGGTAGAGGGAAATTTCAATTAAACAAACAGAAATAATCCTATGGATATGATGTTGGAGATGATTATGTCATCAATGTGGTGAAGATGTACCTACATATTATATGACATGTATTCATGTATTGTGTTTCCAATTACATGGAGTTTTCCCCTATGCCATGTGTTCTTTATCTAGTTTTAGACACAAGCATGTAATTTTCGACAGTTATGATGATGTGTTTTAATTATATTTATTTAATTTTAAACTTTAAAAATACGTTGTAATAATATGGATGTTTTTAAATCCCCAAGAAGAATCAAAGTGTATTTTCATGCTGTTACTGTTAATTTTTTTTGATAAATTTGAAAGATTTTATCAAGTCTCAAAATGTGGTCTTTGTAATTGATGGATAAACTGTATCATTTGTCGCTTTTTTTATATCCTCATTTGGTGTGATTGAGTAACCAGCTATGGCTATAGGTAGAGATAGATCTTGTCAGAATGTTAGTAGTACGAAAATGTGACAGGCTTGCATACTGTATGCCCCCCCGGAGTTGAGAAGGACTTACTTTGAATGAAGTGGCTTGCTGTAGGATAAATGATGTACAGTCGGTGAGCCTGCGCTTGTTCGAGGATACAGACTATAAATCCATCTTTATTTTTATCTTTATCTTTAGCTTTAGCTTTGTCTTTATCTTTATCTTTATCAATCATGTTAAAGACTAGGAATAGGAGTGGGGGTTGTTTCTCTTTTCGTAGAGGTCAGCCGGCAGCGATTGTTTAATAATTTGATTTGATTGAATTTACCCACATCCACAACTAAGGTGATCTCGGGGTTTTTAGTAGCATTTTTATTTTTGCTCGTCATAAATCAGGGCTTCAGGTTCCACACAAAGAGCTACCACTGATCTGTTTCTGAAACAAGGGCAGCTAAACGCCTCATGAAGACATACTTGCAAAAGGAGGTTGCATTTTGGCCAATCGTTGTTCTTGTATGTTGAGGGGGTAATTAACGTTGTAAAATTCGGTGACATGACTTAATCGTGCATTATGACGAATCGTGCATTTTGGCGACGTTCAATTTGGCGAAAAGTACTGTATATAGGTACAATGTACGGTGTACTTCTAACAGGTTGCAACCCTCTCATGGAATGATCTTACACCAGTCCAGACGACGTGTGTCGTCATGAGCCAACTACTACTAGCCAGTCAGCTAGCTTATCTCTGGTAATGTGTGTGTTCCTAGCCCCTGGCTGGCATTGATGACACTCTCGGTTTTAAAAGGTTTAGATGCAGAATATGTTCCTTGTTGTGAGTGTAAATTATACGTTTGCGTTAACTTCTTAGTAGGTTACGTGGTCATAGTCTGTGAAACTCACCCATATGCTGTATGGAATAATTCTAGAGTTTGCGTAGGAGTTACGATTTCTTTTTCTGGACAAGACTACGCACTATTATTTTCGTAAGTTTATCCACAAATAATTGTTTCGGAAGTTTGGAGAGAGAGAGAGAGAGAGAGAGAGAGAGAGAGAGAGAGAGAGAGAGAGAGAGAGAGAAAGAGAGGGAGAGATAGAGAGAGAGACAGACAGACAGACAGAGAGACAGACAGAGACAGAGACAGACAGAGAGAGAGCAATAAGTCAGAACAACATAAACGCTCGTTGGGTTTGTTTTCTTTTTACCAAGTGTCGCAGACTGGAACTGAAACAACTTAAACAAAAACATCGTATGCAAACCAACAGTCAACAGTTCCACAAAGACATAAACACCAAACCAAATTAATTCAATTAGTAACCAGACCGACCAACTCTCTCACTCCCGTGATATTAAAACCCAGTAGGGATTCTACAACTACGAATACAGATACAGATACAGATACAGGATAACCACTACACACTTGCGTGTATTATCATATTATGATTTATTATTGAAACATCGAACTTAGAGCAGCTGCTGTGACTATCTGTCTTATTTTCTTGTTTACCTGCAGTTGTCCTAGTCTTAGTATGAGTAGGTTATCACATAATAATAATTTTAAAAATTGGTATTTTATAGTTTAGCGGTGTTAAAGAAAGTCGGTCAAATTTGTATCGGCATATATTACATTTAGAGGTGAGACGGAAGATATATATCCACAATCCCTTACACTGAACGCCCCTCCTCATCACACGCCACTCCGCCCCACTATAT
>JAXRKP010001517.1:97500-116574 GCA_037039925.1 Doris montereyensis | reverse complement strand
AAAAGAAAAGAAAAGAAGAAGAAGAAGAAGAAGAAGAAGAAGAAGAAGAAGAAGAAGAAGAAGAAGAAGAAGAAGAAGAAGAAGGAGGAGGAGGTGGAGGAGGAGGAGGAGGAGGAGGAGGAGGAGGAGGAGGAGGAGGGGGAGGAGAAAAGAAGAAGAAGAAGAAGAAGAAGAAGAAGAAGAAGAAGAAGAAGAAGAAGAATGAAGAAGAAGAAGAAGAAGAAGAAGAAGAAGAAGAAGAAGAAGAAGAAGAAGAAGAAAGAAGGAAGAAGGAGGAAGAAAGGAGGAGGAGGAGGAGGAGGAGGAGGGAGGAGGAGGAGGAGGAGGAGAAGAAGAAGAAGAAGAAGAAGAAAGAAGAAGAAGAAGACGAAAGAAGAAGAAGAAGAAAGTAAGAAACAACAGCAGTACCAAAAGCAGCAGCAGGAACAGAAGCAGCAACAATGTCACTAGTCAAAAACCTGAAATAAAAAGATTACGCATTTCACTTACACCTCATTTATTCATTTGCTATTATCCCCCCCATCCCTACAGGCAGTCTATGCATCAAAAGTGGCCCTGTACAGTCAGGGATTCATGTTGATGAAAAGAACTAGCCAGGACATGAAATGGAACTTAAACTTGGCATCGATAGCTGTGATGTGGAGGGGAGGGTGTGTCATCGAAAGGTAGGTTTACAATAAATTATGATACAGTAAATGATACAATACATGATACAGTAAACGATACAGTACATGATACAGTAAATGATACAATACATGATACAGTAAATGATACAATACATAATACTGTAAATGATACAATACATGATACAGTAAATGGTACAATGCATGTTACAGTAAATGATACAATACATGTTACAGTAAATGATACAATACATGATGCAGTAAATGATACAATACATGATACAGTCAATGATACAGTACATGATACAGTCAATGATACAATTCATGACACAGTAAATGATACAGTAAATGATACAACACATGATACAGTAATTGATACCGTAACTGATACAATACATTATACAGTAAATGATATAGTAAATGATGCAGTAAATGACACAGTAAATGATACAGTAAATTATACTGTAAATGACACAGTAAATGATACAGTAATTGATACAGTAAATAATACAGTAAATGATAGAGTAAACGATGCAATAAATGATACAATAAATGATGCAATAAAGGATACAATAAATGATACAATAAAGGATACAATAAATAATACAATAAATGATACAATAAATGATACATTAAATGATACAATACATGATACAAGAGAGATATAATAAATGATTCAGTAAAGGATACAGTAAATGATACAATAAAAGGATAAAATAAAGGATATAATAAATAATACAATAAAGGATACAATAAATGATACAGTATAGAATACAATAAATGATACAATAAATGATAAAATAAATGATACATTAAATGCTACAATACATGATACAAGAGAGGATATAATAAATGATTCAGGAAAGGATACAGTAAATGATAAAGTAAATGATACAATAAATGATACAATAAAGGATACAATAAATGATACAATAAATGATACAATAAATGATACCATAAATGATACAATAAATGTTACAATAAATTATACAATAAGGGATACAAGATATGATACAGTTAAATGATACAATAAAGGATATAATAAATGATACTGTCAAGGATACAATAAAGGATACAATAAGTGATACAGTAAAGGATACAATAAAGGATACAATATAGGATACACTAAATGATACAAGAAATGAAACAATAAGTGATACAATAAATGATTAAATAAATGAGACAATAAATGATACAATAATGAGACAATGAATGATACAATAAATGATACAATAAATGATAAGGAAAATGATACAATAGATGATACAATAAAGGATACGATAAAGGATACAATAAAGGATACAATAAATGATACAATAAATGATACAATAAATGATACAATAATGATACAATGAATGATACAAATAAATAATACAATAAATGATACAATAAATGATACAATAAAGGATACAATAAAGGATACAATAAATGATACAATAAAGGATACAAGAAATGATACAATAAAGAATGCAATAAATGATACAGTAAATGATACAATAAATGATAAATAAAGATTATAATAAATGATAGAATAAAGGATACAATAAATGATACAAAAAATGATACAATAAATGACACAATAAATGATGCAATAAATGAAACAGTAAAGGATACAATAAATAATACAATAAAGGATACAGTAAATGATACAATAGATATTACAGGAAATAATACAATAAATGATACAAGAAATGATACAATAAAGAATGCAATATATGATACAGTAAATGATACAATAAATGATAAATAAAGAATACAATAAATGATAGAATAAAGGATACAATAAATGATACAAAAAATGATACAATGCATGACACAATAAAGGATACAATAAATTATACATTAAATGATGCAATAAATGATACAGTAAAAGGATACAGTAAATCATACAATAAAGGATACAATAAATGATACAGTAAATAATACAATATATGATACAATAAATGATACAATATCTGATACAATCAATGATACAATAAATGATACAGTAAATGAGACAATAAATGATACATTAAAATATACAGTAAATGATACAGTAAATGATACAGTAAATGATAGAGTAAGTAAATAATACAATAAATTATACAAAACATTAATAAGTAAATGATACAATAAATGATACAATGAATTATAAAGTAAATGATACAGTGAATGATACAGTAATGATGCAATGAATGACACAGTAAATGATACAGTGAATGATACAATGAATGATACAGTAAATGATACTGGGAATAATACAATAAATGATACAATAAATGATACAGTAAATCAAACAGTAAATGATACGATAAATGATACTGTAAATCATACAGTAAATCATACAGTAAATGATGCAATAAATGCTACAGTCAATCATACAGTAAATGATACAATAAATGATACAGTGAATGATACAGTAAATGATACAATAAATGATACAGTAAATGATTCAGTAAATGATACAGTAAATCAGATAGTAAATGATACAATAAATAATGCAGTAAATGATACAGTAAATGATACAGTGAATGGTACAGTAAATGATAAAGTAAATGATGCAGTAAAGGATACAAAACATGATACCGTAAATGATACAGTAAATAATAGAGTAAATGATACAATAAATGATACAGTAAATCATACAGTAAGTCATACAGTAAATAATACAATAAATGATACAGTAATTGATACAGTAAATCTTACAGTAAATGATACAATAAATGATACAGTAAATCATACAGTAAATCATACAGTAAATGATACAATAAATGATACAGTGAATCATACAGTAAATCATACAGTAAATGATACAGTAAATCATACAATAAATGATACAGTAAATCATACAGTAAATCATATACAGTAAAATGATACAATAAATCATACAATAAATGATACAGTAAATCATACAGTAAATCATACAGTAAATGATACAGTAAATCATACAATAAATGATACAGTAAATCATACAGTAAATCATACAGTAAAGCATACAGTAAATCATACAGTAAATCATATAGTAAATCATACAGTAAATCATACAGTAAATCATACAGTAAATGATACAGTAAATCATGCAATAATCGATACAGTAAAGCATATAGTAAATCATACAGCAAATGATACAATAAATGATACAGTAAATCATACAGTAAATCATACAGTAAATCATACAATAAATCATACAGTAAATCAAACAGTAAATGATACAATAAATGATACAATAAATGATACAGTAAATCGTACTGAATGATACAGTAAATGATACAATGAATTATAAAGTAAATGATACAGTGAATGATACAGTAAATGATACAGTGAATGATACGGTAAATCATACAATAAATGATACAATAAATGATACGGAAATCATACAAGTAAATGATACAGTAAATCATACAATACATATACAGTGAATGATGCAGTGAATGATACAGTAAATGATAAATACATGATACAGTAAATCATGCAGTAAATGGTACAATAAATGATACCATAAATGATACAGTAAATGATATAATGAATAATAGAGTAAAAGGATACAATAAAGTATACAGTAATTGATATAAAATAATATAATACATAATGCAGTAAATGATACAGGAAATGATACAGTAAATAAGACAGTAAATCATACAGTAAATAATGCAGTAAATGATACAGTAAATGATAGAGTAAATAATACAAAATAAATGATGGTACATTAAATGATACAATACATGATGTAAATGATACAATACATGATACAATAAATGATACAGTAAATAATAGAGTAAATGATACAATATATGATACAATAAATGATACTGTAAATGATACAGTATATGATACTGTAAATGATGCAGTAAATGATACAGTAAATGATACTGTAAATGATGCAGTAAATAAGGCAGTAAATGATACACTAAATGATACAGTAAATGATACAGTAAAGGATGCAGTAAGTAAACGATACAATAAACGATACAGTAAATGATACAGTAAATGATTCAATAAATGATATAGTGAATAATAGAGAAAAGGATACAATAAATCATACAGTAAATGATACAGTAAATAATATAATACATAATACAGTAAATGATCCAGTAAATGATACAGTAAATCAGACAGTGAATGGTACAGTAAATGATACAGTAAATGATGCAGTAAAGGATACAATACATGATACCGTAAATGATACAGTAAATAATAGAGTAAATGATACAGTAAATGATACAGGAAAGGATGCAGTAAGTAAACGATACAATAAACGATACAGTAAATGATACAATAAATGATTCAGTAAATGATATAGTGAATAATAGAGAAAAGGATACAATAAATCATACAGTAAATGATACAGTAAATAATATAATACATAATACAGTAAATGATCCAGTAAATGATACAACAAATGATGCAGTATATGATACTTTAAATGATGCTGTAAGTGATACAGTAAATGATACAGTAAATGATGCAGTAAATGAGGCAGTAAATGATACAGTAAATGAAATACAGTAAATGATACAGTAAAGGATGCAGTAAACGATACAATAAACGATACAGTAAATGATGCAGTAAATGATTCAGTAAATGATAAAGTAAATGATAGAGTAAGTTATGCAATAAATGATACAGGAAGTGATACATTAAATGATACCGACCGTTTTGAAATAAAATACGGAAAAAGTTTTTTAAAGGATAAGTGGTACAGAGGATCAAATTAGTGTTTACGGAGGTTTCAACATACATACATACATACATACATACATACATACATACATACATACATACATACATACATACATACATACATACATACATACATACATACATACATACATACATACATACATACATACATACATACATACATACATACGTACGTACGTACGTACATAAATACATACATACATACATACACACGTACACACACATACATACATACATACATACATACATACATACATACATACATACATACATACATACATACAAACATACGTACATACATACATACATAAATACATACATACAAAAGCATAATGTGTACATACACAAAATTACATTCAAGAATACACACTCCCACTCACACAATACAATACGAATTTGTAATCAATTGTCCGGCACTTAACCTACAAAAAATTATCTGGCTGAGCTGGTATCGATTTTAAAAACGCCACAGTTGAGTTAACAACGAAGCTTAGTCCTAATCCCTTTCCTTTATTATTTAGTTTTAATTATCGAGACCTGCTTTCACGTATTCAGATCCGATTTGCCCCTCCCCCACCCCCCCCCAACCATTCCATTATACAAACGCTGCAATCATAATTGCTTTGTTTCTTCTTTTACTTTCAGTGAATTTTTGGGTGATGTAAAGAGAGCCTACCTCAGAAAACCTGGTCTGAAAAACATTCTAGTGGATGAATTCTTCCGTCAACAGATACAAAGATGCCAGGTAAAAATAGCTTTATTAACATTGTTGACACAACAAGTTGGGGGACTGCTACCGGTACAAGTTGTTGTTATTGTTGTTGTTGTTTTTGCCAAGGTAGAGATTGGCTCAATAGTCCAGAGTAAGGTGCCGGCCTTTCAAGCAAAAGGTCATCATGGGTTCAAACCCCGCCGACGATTGAGCTATTTTCTTGAGTTTATTCGAGTGGAAACGACCCCATGCCTGGTCCAGGTAGGCGAATCGACACCTACTCCCATCGGAGACGGACGATAAAAAAGGAGGTCTCGTGTGCAAATCACAACACTCAGTGCACGTTAATGATCTCTTGGCTGTTTACAAGGCATTCCGGACAAAATATAAAAAAAACCATACCAAAATCCCCGAGATTACCTTAGTTGTGGATGTGAACAAATCAAACAAACTTCTCAATTTTCACTGCTTGAACCTCTGATCTACCTATAAACATGATTTTCACTGTTTCAACATCTGACCTTATAAACATGATTTTCACTGCTTACACGTCTGATCTACCTATAAACATGATTTTCACTGTTTCAACATCTGACCTACCTATAAACATGATTTTCACTGCTTACACGTCTGATCTACCTATAAACATGATTTTCACTGTTTCAACATCTGACCTACCTATAAACATGATTTTCACTGCTTACACGTCTGATCTACCTATAAACATGATTTTCATTGCTTAAACATCTGATCTACCTATAAACATGATTTTCACTGCTTAAACGTCTGATCTACCCATAAACATGATTTTCACTGCTTAAACGTCTGATCTACCTATAAACATGACTTTCACTGCTTAAACGTCTGATCTACCTATAAACATGACTTTCAATGCTTAAACGTCTGATCTACCTATAAACATGATTTTCACTGCTTAAACATCTGATCTACCTATAAACATGACTTTCACTGCTTACACGTCTGATCTACCTATAAACATGATTTTCATTGCTTAAACATCTGATCTACCTATAAACATGATTTTCACTGCTTAAACGTCTGATCTACCCATAAACATGATTTTCACTGCTTAAACGTCTGATCTACCTATAAACATGACTTTCACTGCTTAAACGTCTGATCTACCTATAAACATGACTTTCAATGCTTAAACGTCTGATCTACCTATAAACATGATTTTCACTGCTTAAACGTCTGATCTGATCACACTGCTTAAACGTATCTACCCATAAACATGATTTGTCTGCTTCATCTACCTATAAACATGATTTTACTTAAACGTCTGATCTAAACCTATAAAACATGATTTTCAATGCTTAAACGTCTGATCTAATAAACATGATTTCTGATCTGATCTACCTATAAAACATGATTTCACTCTTACTCTGATCTACCTATAAACGTTTCACTGCTTAAACGTCTGATCTACCTATAAACATGATTTTCACTGTTAAACGTCTGATCTACCCATAAACCTCCGTCTGATCTACCTATAAACATGACTTTCAATGCTTAAACGTCTGATCTACCTATAAACATGATTTTCAATGCTTAAACATCTGATCTACTATAAACATGATTTTCACTGCTTAAACTCTGATCTACCTATAAACATGATCTGCTTACCTATAAACATGGCACTTTAAACGTCTGATCTACCCATAAACATGATTTTCACTGCTAAACCTCTACCTATAAACATGATCTACCTCTGATCTAATAAACATGACTTTCACTGCCTAAACTTCTGATCTACCTATAAACATGGCTTTCACTGCCTAAACCTCGCTGATCTACCTATAAACATGACCTTTAAACCTGATCTTAAACGTCTGTTTAAACGTCTACCTATAACATGACCTGAATTCACGAAGACAAAATCTGTATTAATTATTGACTAGCCTGATAGAAATGGAGGGCCTCATAGATACATAGAACAAGACTTAACATAGATCTTTTCGGGCTATGCGCCATTTGTTAGCGACAAAGAGACGCTGTTCTGTCTACTACTACTACTACTACTACTACTACTACTACTGCTACTACTACTACTACTACTACTACTACTACTACTGCTACTACTGCTACTATTACTACTACTACTATTGCTACTACTACTACTACTACTACTACTACTACTACTACTACTACTACTACTACTACTACTACTACTAACGGGACTCGTTTCTCGTTGATGTTTTCAGCATTCGTGGAGAAAGGTCATCGGCACCGCCACACACTCGGTGTGCCCGTCCCACTGTGCAGCTCTGCCTTGTCGTTTTTCGACGGCTACAGACGCAAAATGTTGCCAGCTAACTTGATTCAGGTAAGACTATGCGACTCAGGTGTGAATGAGTACCCATCTATTGGTAGAGAAAGATCTTGTCAGAGTGTAAGTACGAAACACCTAGCAAACTGATTTACTGTATGCTTTCCCAACGAGTCGAGAAAGACTTGGAATGAAATGCCTTGCTGAGGAATACATTATGATACAAAGTCGGTGAGACTGCTCTTGTGCGGGGATATGGACTATGAATCGTTCTTATATATATATATATATATATATATATATATATATATATATATATATATATATATATATATATATATATATATATATATATATATATAACAGTTCGTGTCACTGATGTCCCAGATCTACAATATTATTGGTATAAATGTTTGTAACTTTTTTTTTCTTACTCGCATGATCTTATTCGTCTGGGGTACATTTCGCACAGTGGCAACGCTGTCGGTAGAGCGTGAAACTACCACTTAGGAGGTCCGAGATTGATTCCCAGTCCGGGTAAACAATGTTGGCACTCCTGTCGACCCAACAGCGAAATGGGTGGCTATGTCTGCCTTAGACACGTTGAAAGTGAAATCGACGTGGGAAGTAATGACAAAGTATCACATTATATACCGTATGCCTAGGACACTCAAGATTATCTTCCTAACTACCCAATGCTCATCTCTGGGTAAACTTACTTTAACCTAATTTAAAAAAATAGTTTTACATCTCTCACAACCAAGGACGATGATATTGGCTGTCGGAGAGTAGAGTGTGTATGAACAGTTCAATCTTCATTGTAATTTCCTTTCATTTACGTGAGTTGCATTGCCTTCAATCACAACCCTGAGATCATCGCATTGGTGGACGGGGTAAAATTTCGATGAAACAAACAAACAAACGATGAAACAAACAAACAAACAAACTTTCCTCGTCTCTGTTTTGTTTTTCAGGCTCAAAGAGATTTATTCGGTGCTCACTCCTATGAGTTGTTGGACTCTCCAGGAACGTTCGTCCACACTGATTGGACTGGAACCGGTGGTAAGCTGACGGCCACCACCTACAATGCTTAACCACCACCACCACCACCACCACCACCACCACCACCACCACTACTGCCATTACCACCACCACCATCGCTGCTGCCATCACCTCATATTATGGTTTTAACCTTTCCTACCAATCTACAAGTCGTTTAAAAAAAACTCGAGGAAAAACCCACAACTAACAACAGCGTTACGGTTTTAAATGCTTATTACTAATATCTTACTAATTGTTATCGAAACCATCGGGGACCTGTTGTTGTTTTTTGTCGTGAAAACTCCTGAGGTTTGGGAATTGTTCGTCGTGGTACATGTATAAATTTAAATATTATGTCGTCATTAGTTTTTCTTTTTGCGATAGACATAAGAATCTATGCATGACGTTTATTACCCCAGTTGCGTAGTCATTGAATGACGTTTGTTTTCTTCATAGTTAATGTGACCATCACTTCTGTTGTAAAACAATGCATTCATGATGATCAAATAAAATCATGTCTTAATGTCAGCTTCAAATAATATTTAGATTTCGTTTTAAATACAAGTATTAGCTACGTCGTCGATTTTCAACATCAGACTTAATATGAAACCGTAACACTAGTAGGCTTATGGAATGGAATGGTACTGTACTTCCAACGATACTTTCATTCAACCTGTTATAGTATGCAACGCTTTTCAAAGCCAGTATGCATGAAGTTTCATTCTCAAAGTTGTGGTAGCATTTTTAAAGAGAATAACATCCTTATCAATGTAAGGTGACCTCACTTTAGATAAAGACAAACAGCGAGGCAAAGGGCATGTCGGAAGTGAAGGTAATGAATTAAGATAATTATTATGAAAGCTCCATTGAAACAAAGACGAGACAAATACAAGGAATAGGCAGAAAAAATCCTGACTCGTAGTTAGCTCAGTTGGTAGCACGCTTTCTTGTCATGGAGAGGTGATGGGTGCCGACGCAGAGGTCGCGGGTTCGACCCCCATAGTGGCCTGGATTTTGTTCTGCCTATTCCTTGTATTTGTCTCGTCTTTGTTCCTATGGGGCTTTCATATTATCTTGTGTCGTTACCTTTACTCACTTTAGATAGAAGCAATGGAACGTACTTAAAGTTGTGACGTCACTTTAGAGAGAAGCAATGGAACTCACTCAAAGTTGTGACGTCACTTTAGAGAGAAGCAATGGAACTCACTCAAAGCTGTGACGTCACTTTAGAGAGAAGCAATGGAAAGTACTCAAAGTTGTGACGTCACTTTAGAGAGGAGCAATGGAACTCACTCAAAGTTGTGACGTCACTTTAAAGAGAAACAATGGAACTCATTCAAAGTTGTGACGTCACTTTAAAAAAACCAGTAGAACGTACTCAAAGTTGTGACGTCACTTTAAAAGAAACGCGCGCATGTATAATGCAATATCGTTACCACACTACAATCTGCATATTGATTATGCTAAAGGCTCGTTAAGATTCAGGTTTTACCCATTAAGGAAACGATGTGTCGTAACTGAGAGGTAGAATGGTATATCACTGACAGTTGAAGACTCAGGGTTTTAAACCATTTCCCATGTTATACTATTTGTGATGAAAATAAATCCTTTATCAGTCTAAATGCAGACAACATCGTTTTTTTTTTATGACAATGACATGAACATTATTATGCCGCTGATTAATGCATGACCGCTCGTCCTACACTTCATTGAAAGACTAATTGAAAGTCTCGTTAATTGACTATTTCACAAAGTTGTAAAAATACTTTATATTTGTAGGGAATTAATCCCTCATCTTTGCTTGGGATATCAGGAGGAACAAAAACGTACTTAAGTTATGTTTGTTTGTTGTTACAGTTATTGTGTTGTTTGTTTTGGGGGTTTTTGTTTGTTTGCTCCCAGCAGCTTACATTACAGATAAAAGCTGTATGAATTTACATTTCATGATGTGTTATGTGCAACATGTATATGAATTTAGATTCCATGATGTGTTATGTGCAACATCTGTATGGATTTAGATTCCATGGTATCTTATGTGCTATATCTGTATGAATTTAGATTCTATGGTATGTTATGTGCAACATCTGTATGAATTTAGATTCTATGGTATGTTATGTGCAACATCTGTATGAATTTAGATTCTATGGTATGTTATGTGCAACATCTGTATGGATTTAGATTCTATGGTATGTTATGTGCAACATCTGTATGAATTTAGATTCCATGTTGTGTAATGTGCAACATCTATATCAATTTACATTCAATGGTGTGTTATGTGCAACATCTATATGAGTTTACATTTCATGATGTGTTATGTGCAACATGTATATGAATTTACATTCCATGATGTGTTATGTGCAAAATCTATATGAATTTACATCCCATGGTATGTTATAAGAAACATCTATATGAATTTACATTCCATGGTATGTTATATGCAACATCTATATGAATTTACATTCCAATGTGTGTTATGTGCAACATCTATATCAATTTACATTCAATGGTGTGTTATGTGCAACATGTATATGAATTTCCATGTCAAGGTATGTTTATATGCAACATCTATATGAATTTTAGCATTTCATTGTGTGTTATATGCAACATCTATATGAATTTTAACATTTCATTGTGTGTTATATGCAACATCTATATGAATTTACAATGCATGGCATATTATAGACAAAAATTATATGGATCTACATTCCATGGTATTTTATAGACAACATCTGTATGAATTCCCATGGTATTTTATAGACAACCACTATAGGAATTTACATTCCATGATATATTATAGACAACAGCTATATGAATTTACATTCCATGGTATATTATAGACAACAGCTATATGAATTTACATTCCATGGTACACTATAGACAACAGCTATATGAATTTACATTCCATGGTATATTATAGACAACAGCTATATGAATTTACATTCCATGATATATTATAGACAACAGCTATATGAATTTACATTCCATGGTATATTATAGACAACAGCTTTATGAATTTACATTCCATGGTATATTATAGACAACGGCTTTATGAATTTACATTCCATGGTATATTATAGACAACAGCTATATGAATTTACATTCCATGGTATATTATAGACAACAGCTATATGAATTTACATTCCATGGTATATCATAGACAACAGCTATATGAATTTACATTCCATGGTATATTATATACAACAGCTATATGAATTTACATTCCATGGTATATCATAGACAACAGCTATATGAATTTACATTCCATGATATATTATAGACAACAGCTATATGAATTTACATTCCATGGTATATTATAGACAACAGCTTTATGAATTTACATTCCATGGTATATTATAGACAACAGCTTTATGAATTTACATTCCATGGTATATTATAGACAACAGCTATATGAATTTACATTCCATGGTATATTATAGACAACAGCTATATGAATTTACATTCCATGGTATATCATAGACAACAGCTATATGAATTTACATTCCATGGTATATTATAGACAACAGCTATATGAATTTACATTCCATGATATATTATAGACAACAGCTATATGAATTTACATTCCATGGTATATTATAGACAACAGCTATATGAATTTATATTCCATGGTATATAACAGACAACAGCTATATGAATTTACATTCCATGATATATTATAGACAACAGCTATATGAATTTACATACAGTCAGCCATCACTATTTTGTTCTTCTTATTGTTTTCTCCTTTTTAGTTCAAATCTATTTGATTTGTTTATGCTTTAAACTAGCTTGGACATTTCCCCGTTCGTTTCGGTTTATAAGTCAGGAATTCCTCATCTATGATCACTGCAATGTATACATCGTTACCAAGACAACTGAATGACATTTAATGGTCTAAGATCAAATTCATTCGACAACGAGCAGAACAATAAAATCTTAACAAAATAAATTGAAAGTTGAGTTTTGATTTTTAAAATCGTAAGCTCAATAATCAAAGACAAAAAAAGCACAGAAAAACACTAACGAAACACTGTGTATTAGAAATGTAAAATGTCTCGTTTTCATTTCAGGAGGGGGGGGGGGGGGCGGTTGGTAGGTCCTATTTCTCTTCCTTTCCTACTTTCATTTATTTTTCACCTTGCTGTTTCTCGTTAATTCACACTGAGATCACTGTAATGGTGAACAGGGTAAATTTCAAAGAAACGAAACCAAATCATATTTTTGGAGAGGGTTTCGGAGATGTTCCGGTTGTTTTTTTAATTTTACAAAAATACCGTTTAAGGTTTGCACAGGAGGTGGGGCCCACTCGCAACCCATTGATTGCTTTTACTTCTAAGAAATAAATAATTGCTATCGTATCGACCTTTTAGGTGGGCCACAACAATAATAGCGACCTATTGATACACTTCACATAATTTGATACAGGGTGTATTATAATGTAAATCTATCATTGTTACAATATCATCCCACGGACTGAACTCGTGACAGCTGTTACATTGGTGAATTCTCCTAACGATTTCATTTAGAAAAGAGTTTTTATTTGTTCTATTTTCGTGGAATGTAAAGTAATGCACTTTGAAGATTATAGTAGCTTTTTCATTGGCAAATATTTACGAACAATACACATTATCTTGTACAAAGTAGTACTTAATAAGGATTAAATTGAATTATTTTTTTTTAGTGTTATCGACATGATATCGCCAATGTACGCCGTGGCTGGCTAGCAAACAGGTATATCTGATTGGTTGGCTGCTCAGCTGTTTGGATAGTTGCCTGTCTGGATAAGTGTCTGTCTGGATAGTTGTCTGTCTGGATAGTTGTCTGTCTGAATAGTTGTCTGTCTGGATAGTTGTCTGTCTGGATAGTTGGTTGTCTGGATAGTTGTCTGTCTGGATAGTTGGATAGTTGTCTGTCTTGATAGTTGTCTGTCTTGATAGTTGTCTGTCTGGATAGTTGTCTGTCTGAATAGTTGTCTGTCTGGATAGTTGTCTATCTGAATAGTTGTCTGTCTGGATAGTTGTCTGTCTGGATAGTTGGTTGTCTGGATAGTTGTCTGTCTGGATAGTTGGATAGTTGTCTGTCTTGATAGTTGTCTGTCTGGATAGTTGGATAGTTGTCTGTCTGGATAGTTGGATAGTTGTCTGTCTTGATAGTTGGATAGTTGTCTGTCTGGATAGTTGGATAGTTGTCTGTCTGGATAGTTGGATAGTTGTCTGTCTTGATAGTTGGATAGTTGTCTGTCTGGATAGTTGGATAGTTGTCTGTCTGGATAGTTGGATAGTTGGCTGTCTGCATAGTTGGATAGTTGTCTGTCTTGATAGTTGGATAGTTGTCTGACTGGATAGTTGGATAGTTGGCTGTCTTGATAGTTGGATAGTTGGCTGTCAGGATGAATGACCGATTGGTTGGCACTATCGCATTACTATGCCCCGTGTTCTAATCAGAGGTTAGAGAGAAGCGCATGTTTGGGTTGCCCTCTGTAGTAGTGAATTGTTGGAACATTATATATTATAATGAGTTGTCGTAACAGTTTGTTTTTACCATTAGGGATATACCTATCTCCTTTTATTGTTGTCTGCGGTAATTATGCGTAGTTTCTTTTTTTTATTTTTGTTTTGTGTTTTGTTTTTCGGTAAAGCTTTGGGTAAGGTTTATTTTTTGTTTTGTGTTTTGTTTTTCGGTAAAGCTTTGGGTAAGGTTTATTTTTTCCATCTCCTCCGGTTTGTCTTATAATTCAAATGTGCGGATGGTGAAGTAATTGGTGGTGATACTATTTTTCTTGTCCTTTTGTTGATGGTTATAACAAAATTAAATATGGTTGTGTTCTTGCTGTTGTCGTCGTCGTGTCGTCGTCGTCGTCGTCGTCGTCGTCGTCGTCGTTGTGGCTGTGGTGATTCATACCCTGTTTTCATTGATGTATACAATTTGATTGGAAATCAGCTCACAGTGTTGCACATTTCTATTGTTTTAACATTGTTCAACCCCATGAAGTCACCCAAGTTTAATTTTCTTCTCTTTTTTTTTTTTCTCTTTAACATTTCCAACTTTGCTCTCTACAAACAAGTTTACAAGGTATTTAACCCACACAAAAATAAAAAAAATAAAAACAAAATAAAATTTGATCAATGTTGATTGATTAAAAAGAAATGATTAGGAGGAAAAAAAAGAAATAAAGAAAAGAAGATAAAATCTGATCAATTTATTGATGAATACATACATGCATACATACATAATGTAAATCTAAGAAAAATACTTCTTGATGAAAGATGAATACTAGTATGCACTTAATACGCATGTCGTTATTTTTTCTTCAGAGGGATGGTTTTAGCAGAATAATTATAGTAACAAAATAACCATCTTTGCTCCCTATACTTCGTTGATCAATATTATAAAGACATATGCCCACAGGAAGTTTCCTGGCGTTAATAGAGCATGGCCCTTATGATAAACAATGCAGATCAATATTTAATACATTACATTATTTACACATACCCTTAATGACTTTAGGCAGGCCACTCGTTGGTAGATACAATTAAATATACAATGTTATGTTAATTTTTGCCTACATTTTTACATGTACATACATATATAGATTCATACATAGATACATAGATACATAGATATATAGATCCATACATAGATATATAGATACATAAATAAATACATGGCTACATATTACATACATACCTACTGCATACATACATACATACATACATACATACATACATACATACATACATACATACATACATAGTACGTACATGCATACATACATTAATACATACATGCATACTAACATACACATATACATTCATACATACATACATTCATACATACGTACATACATACATACATACATACATACATACATACATACATACATACATACATACATACATACATACATACATACATAGATCAACATACGTGCATACACACATATCTTGTGTCTTTGTTCTGTGTTTATCATTGCTGTTGATGAATATTTTATAACCCCAATGCACTTTTACTTCTGTTTATTTATTTATTTATTTATTTATTTATTTATTTATTTATTTAATTATTTGTCTATTTGTTTGTTTATTTATTCATTTATTCATCTATTTATTTATTCATTTACCTCTTGACTTATCTAGTTACTTATTTTTTTGTTTATTTGATTGTTTATTTATATCATCTATCTTTTTGTGACGTTAATTCTCATAATTTTAGCTGTGAACGCTATAGCACGTTTTTGTGACGTTAATTCTCATAATTTTAGCTGTGAACACTATAGCACGTTTTTGTGACGATAATTCTCATAATTTTAGCTGTGAACACTATAGCACGTTTTTTTGTGACGTTAATTCTCATAATTTAAAAGCTGTGAACACTGTAGCACGTTTTTGTGACGTTAATTCTCATAATTTTAGCTGTGAACACTATAGCACGCTTTTGTGACGTTAATTCTCATAATTTTAGCTGTGAACACTATAGCACGTTTTTTGTGACGTTAATTCTCATAATTTTAGCTATGAACACTATAGCACGTTTTTTAGTGACGTTAATTCTCATAATTTTAGCTGTGAACACTATAGCACGTTTTTGTGGGTTTTTTTAAAGACGAGTGCTGTTACCTTCTAACAAGTTTTATCACCTTTTGTATATTATCTTTCCTGGTGATTAAATGAAATAATACTCTTATCGTTACTTAAAAATTGGTCGCTTTTAAGAATAAGTTTCCTGAAGAATATTGTTTTGAGAAAATCAGTTGAGACGATTTTGAGCCCCTAATTTACCCTTTTTTACGAGGGGGAGAGGTTTGACTAACCCTTCTTTATAAGCCAGTAGCCACGATAGGGTTGACTAACCCTTCTTTATAAGCTAGTAGCCACAATGGGTTTGACTAACCCTTCTTTATAAGCCAGTAGCCACAATGAGTTTGACTAACCTTTCTATATAAGCCAGTAGCCACAATGCGGTTGATTTGGCCAGTAGCCCAATGGGTTTGACTAACCCTTCTTTATAAGCCAGTAGCCATAATGGGTTTGACTAACCCTTCTTTATAAGCCAGTAGCCACAATGCGGTTGACTAACCCTTCTTTATAAGCCAGTAGCCACAATGGGGTTGACTAACCCTTCTTTATAAGCCAGTAGCCATAATGGGTTGACTAACCCTTCTTTATAAGCCAGTAGCCACAATAATGGGTTTGACTAACCCTTCTATATAAGCCAGTAGCCACAATGGGGTTGACTAACCCTTCTATATAAGCCAGTAGCCACAATGGGGTTGACTAACCCTTCTTTATAAGCCAGTAGCCACAATGGTCCATCCCTTGTTAAGTGGGATATCACATCAAGTGTATCAACTTTGAGTAAAGCCATTTAATGGTTTTCCTGACAAGCTTTTGATGCAATTTTATTAAATCCCCCTCCCCCACCCCTACCCCACCCCCGCCCCTCAAAACTTAAAAACCCTTCTTACGTTAAAACTAGTTTCATTATGAAGCGTAACAAAATACACAAGCAACTGCAAGCTGAAACGATGACTGATATATCCCTTTGACACATTTACTGTCTGGTGGTCCATCAATTTTTTTGTTAAATCTGTGGGGAAACCACTTCTGTTTATGTTTATGGAGTTAGCCCCGCTTGTGAACTGAGACAATCTTGGCTATCATAAGAACACAAATACAGTTATTGTCATCGATAATGAAACTAATCGAATTAGAAAAAGCTGAATCACACGAAACTGCTCCAGGGAGAGAAACACCCACGTTTGTTTTCTATAATAACAAAAAACGTGGATGTGTCCACTTGTACTTGTAAGCGCCTAGATCTAATTGTTGAATTGAAGCAAGCAGAGAAAATACCACAACTAAAGATGTGTCTCTCTAACCCAACAGCTTCTTAAAACTGTTATCCTACACAACGGTTCACCCCACCCCCCACCCCCCACCCCCTCTTTTCACCCATACAGTGATCCAAATGAAGAGACTCATTGCTCTTGGTTTTATTTTCAGGACTTTGATATCATAACATTATTTTGATTTTATTGTCATATATTATTTGGAGAAAAAACTTTTATCACACGCATAATATGAATCTATTGGTTTAAGGCTGTCATTAATTAATGTGAATATTTAAACAAAAAATGCATGTATCATTATAAATATTCTATAATATTTCAAGGTGTTTTATGAACTATACAAAGTATTTTGGGTTACTACCTTTTGCTTTTTCCTTTAAGCTTTGGGACCTTTTGTTTTTGTTCACTGAGGTTTATTTTGTCTGCTGTAGTTTTAGAGATGTTTTGCAATTAGAGAGAGAGAGAGAGAGAGAGAGAGAGAGAGAGAGAGAGAGAGAGAGAGAGAGAGAGAGAGAGAGAGAGAGAGAGAGAGAGAGAGAGAGAGAGAGAGAGAGAGAGAGAGAGAGAGAGAGAGAGAGAGAGAAGAGAGAGAGAAAGAGAGAGAGAAAGAGAGAGAGAGAGAGAGAGAGAGAGAGAGAGAGAGAGAGAGAGAGAGAGAGAGAGAGAGAGAGAGAGAGAGAGAGAGAGAGAGAGAGAGAGAGAGAGAGAGAGAGAGAGAGAGAGAGAGAGAGAGAGAGAGAGAGAGAGAGAGAGAGAGAGAGAGAGAGAGAGAGAGAGGAGAGAGAGAGAGAGAGAGAGAGAGAGAGAGAGAGAGAGAGAGAGAGAGAGAGAGAGAGAGAGAGAGAGAGAGAGAGAGAGAGAGAGAGAGAGAGAGAGAGAGAGA
>JAXRKP010001517.1:60000-95000 GCA_037039925.1 Doris montereyensis | reverse complement strand
TTAATTTTTTTCCGAATGCCTAACGTTTAAGAGAAAGTAAATCTAACATGATACATTGTACAAAAGATATGATTATAATTATGTACAATGTTATTATTGAGGGACGCATACTTTTTTCAAATAATAAATCAATACTACTCAAAATACTGTTATGTTTAAAGTTTCCATTTTAGCCTTACCCTTACCTCATAGTACTGTATCATCAATGTTTGCGACTGTGTGTACATTTGATGTTATCCCTGATTCTCTGTCAAGTAAAAAGTCAAAGTGAAGTTTCCTCAATGTTGTTATGGCCCTTTAGAGCTGGATTTATACCGGGTTTTTTTGTGCCCCGAAGCTTTCCGCTGATGAATAGGAAGATTGGTCAAATATAAACCCCTCTAAATATGAAGAATAAAAATAGAGGCATCACATTTCTCAAGCTAATATTTATGTGTGTCTGTATAGTCCCGTCTGGAGCGACGCACGCACTACTCCCACCGCTCTCAGACCTTGAAGGTAAAAGTGGTTCAGCTGGGCTCTCCTCTCAGCCAAGCTTCCGCTGTACGAGAACCATCGCGTCCATCACGAAATCTTCTCTCCTTCAGCTATTTCTTCAGCTTATCGAAAAGGAAAGAAAAAAGGTTCACAGGCACCAGACCATGTCAATGAAACGTAAATGTATATCAGTATCAGATGAAATCACAGGGGGGGACTCGGCAGTCCAGAGGCAAAGCATCGGCCTCTCAACCAAAAGGAGTGTCTTCCGAGCCCCCGCCAAACATTGAAAAGTATTCTCGAGTTTTCTCGAGCAAAGCTACATCCCTCCACCCCCCCTGTCCAGGTAGGTGGATCGACACCTAATCGTCCCATCGGAGATGGGCGATAAAAAGGAGGTCCAGTGTACAGATAACAACACTTGGTGCACGATAAAAATCCCTTGCCAGTCGGGGCAAAAACTAAAAGTCCCAACAAAAACTCCGAGATCGCCTTCAATTAATAATTATGGAAGTGGGTAAATCAGATCTAATAAAAAATATGAAATCACAGTCCTTGCAATTGAAACATCGTCAAAACCAACGCCAACTTTGTGGTTTTGGCATTCTACCTTATCCTCCTTCTTATTCCCAGATCTGGCACATTCGGACTTTTTACATTTGTGGTAAACTGAAGGTAGAGCTGAAAGGAAGAAAACATTTTGAAGATAGACGTTTCGAAGAGACATGACCTTTAGTTTTGGAACTCTCTTCCGCCATCTATGAGATTCTAAAAAACGTTTTAAAGACCCATCTTTTCACGAAATTTTTGTTTGAAAATATCATGATGTTTTAAATGATATATAATCATATGCATGATCAATTCCCATATACACAATGTATTTTTACTACCTGAAGAATTTGAAGTAGATATAGGAGTAAGGCAGGGTTGTATCCTTAGTCCTCTTTGTTTATCACATTTACGATTCAGTCGCAAAGGCATCCTCAAAAGGAAGAAATGAATGTAGGTATGTGGAAGCTCAAACCAGTAAATGTAGCAATGCTTTCATTTGCTGGTGATTTAGTTCTGCTTGAAAATCAAAAGGGATTTCAGTCGAATATCAACATAATGAATAATGAATTAAATTAAAAAATATGAGAGTAAATGCAAAAGAAAACCAAAACAACGCTAGTAACTAGGAAGCTAAAACACAAAATCTTAAATTGGGCAGGGAGAATTTAGAACAAGTTCAAAGCTACAATTACTTAGGAGTAATGATTAACTCAGAGGGGAAACTAAGAGAAGGAATCAGCCAGAGAATCCGAAGGCAAGTGCAATATATAACCATCTAGGAAAGGCATTTGTAGGTAAACAAGAATTGAGCCAGCAAACCAAAATGGCAGTATACAATACAGTTTATTGTCTTACTCTCACTATGACAGTGAAACCTGGACCTTAGACAGTAGGGAATACAGTAGAGTACAGGCAGCTGAAATGAAATATCTAAGAACAGTAGTAGGAAAACTAAAAGAGACAAAATCAGAAACACAATAATAAGAGATCCAACCAAAGCAGAGAACATAAAAACTAAGATAGAAATAAATCAACTTAAACAGAATGAATGACAATAGAATAGCTAAATCAGTATACCCAAGGTAAAATACCAAAAGGTAGACTTCAGAGAAAATGACAAGAAGATATAAAAGAGGCATTAACACAAAGAAACTTCTGATAAACCTGAGGGAAGCATGCACTATTTTGAACTTCTGATAAACCTAAGGGAAGCGTGCACTATTTTGAACTTCTGATAAACCTGAGGGAAGCATGCATTATTTTAAACTTCTGATAAAACCTGAGGGAAGCATGCATTATTTAAACTTCTGATAAACCTGAGGGAAGCATGCACTATTTTAAACTTGATAAACCTGAGGGAAGCATGCACTATTTTAAACTTCTGATAAACCTGAGGAATCGTGCACTATTTTAAACTTCTGATAAACCTGAGGGAATCGTGCACTATTTTAAACTTCTGATAAACCTGAGGGAATCGTGCACTATTTTAAACTTCTGATAAACCTGAGGGAATCGTGCACTATTTTAAACTTCTGATAAACCCGAGAGGAAGCGTACACTATTTTACACTTTTGGTTGACCTGAGGGAAGTATGCACTATTTAAAAATTTTGGTGCACCCGAGGGGGGGGGGCGTGCACTATTTCAAACTTTTGGTAGACCTGAAGAAAGCGTGCACTGTCTTAAGCTTTGGTTGACCTGAGGAGGTATGCACTATTTTAAATTTTTGGTGGACCTGAGGAAGCGTGCACTATTTTAAATTTTTGGTGGACCTGAGGGAAGCGTGCACTATTTCAAACTTTTTGGTTGACCTGAGGAGGGTATGCACTATTTTAAACTTTTGGTGGACCTGAGGAGGGTATGCACTATTTCAAACTTTTGGTTGACCTGAGGAGGGTATGCACTATTTTAAACTTTTGGTGGACCTGAGGAGGGTATGCACTATTTTAAACTTTTGGTTGACCTGAGGAGGGTATGCACTATTTTAAACTTTTGGTTGACCTGAGGAGGGTATGCACTATTTATTTTAAACTTTTGGTTGACCTGAGGAGGGTATGCACTATTTTAAACTTTTTTTGTGGACCTGAGGAGGGTATGCACTATTTCAAACTTTTTGGTTGACCTGAGGAGGGTATGCACTATTTTAAACTTTTGGTTGACCTGAGGAGGGTATGCACTATTTTAAACTTTTTGGTGGACCTGAGGAGGGTATGCACTATTATTAAACTTTTGGTGGACCTGAGGAGGGTATGCACTATTTTAAACTTTTGGTTGACCTGAGGAGGGTATGCACTATTTTAAACTTTTTGTTGACCTGAGGAGGGTATGTATTATTTTAAACGTTTGGTGAACCTGAGGTAGGGGGGGGCGGGGCGTGCAGTATTTAAACTTTTGTACACTCCAAGGGGGCGTGCACTATTTCAAACTTTTGGTACCTGAAGGGGGTATGCACTATTTCAAACTTTTGCTGGACCTGGGGGTGGGACCTGGGTGGGAGGCATGCACTATTTCAAACTTTTGCTGGACCTGGGGGTGGGGGTGGGAGGCATGCACTATTTCAAACTTTTGCTGACCTGGGGGGTGGGGGTGGGAGGCATGCACTATTTCAAACTTTTGCTGGACCTGGGGGTGGGGGGGTGGGAGGCATGCACTATTTCAAACTTTTGGTGAACCTGAGGGGGCGTGCGAGTACGTGCAAAGAATCGATCGGGAAAGCTCCATAAGCTCATTTTTCTCTTTCTTTTACTTCTTCTTCTTATACTTCTTCTTCTTCCTCTTCTTCTTCTTCTTCTTCTTCTTCTTCTTCTTCTTCTTCTTCTTCTTCTTCTTCTTCTTCTTCTTCTTCTTCTTCTTCTTCTTCTTCTTCTTCTTCTTCTTCTTCTTCTTCTTCTTCTTCTTCTTCCTTCATCATCATGTCTAGAAAAACCCTCTTTAGGAGGACCAATACAGAATTAATCCTTTATTGTCCTAATAGGTTGAAAGTAGTCTCCTAAATGTGTCCATGTTAGTAGAAAGAGTCGATGGTATCTTGACTGGAGAGAGAGTTCCACATACGGATGGCGGATGGAAACAAACAAGTACAGATATGGGCGTCGACTTTGGGTGACCGAATTTTTCCAGTTTGTATGACCTCTTATATGTCTCTGATGGTGGTTTATTATATGACCTCTTGTATGTCTCTGATGGTGGTTTATTGTATGACATCTTGTATGTCTCTGATGGTGGTTTAGTGTATGACATCTTGTATGTCTCTGATGGTGGTCTATTGTATGACATCTTGTATGTCTCTGATGGTGGTTAATTGCATGACTTCTTGTATGTCTCTGATGGTGGTTAATTGTATGACTCTGATGGTGGTGGTGGTTAATTGTATGATCTCTATTTATGTCTCTGATGGGGGTTGATTGTATGACCTCTTGTGTTGTATGTCTCTGATGGTGGTTTTGTATGACCTCTTGTATGTCTCTGATGGTGGTTTTGTATGACCTCTTGTATGTCTCTGATGTTGGTTTTGTATGACCTCTTGTAGGTCTCTGATGTTGGTTTTGTATGACCTCTTGTATGTCTCTGATGGTGGTTTATTTTATGATCTCTTGTATGTCTCTGATGTTGGTTTTGTATGACCTCTTGTATGTCTCTGATGTTGGTTTTTGTATGACCTCTGTATGTCTCTGATGTTGGTTTATTGTATCGGGCAGAGATAAGTTCATGATGGTGTTGGTCATCTTGCAAGACAGTGCACCATGATACCGGACGCAATGTCCAAGGCTTTTTATTTTGATTTTGATTTGATTTACCCACATCCACAACTAAGGTGATCTCAGGGCTTTTAGTACCGTAGCATTTTTCAAATTTTGCCCGGATTGCCCTGTAAACAGCCAAGGAATCTTTTAACGTGCACAAAGTGAAGTGATATGCACACGGGACCTCCCTTTTTATCGTCCTTCTCCGACGCAACTAGGCGTCGATCCATTAACTGGACGAGGGGGAGGGGGGGGGGAGGGGGTACATTTTGCTAAAAAAAAAACTCAAGAAAATTTGTCAACCGTTGGGAAGGGCTCGAACCCACGACTTTTGGGTTGAAAGGCTGACGCCTTGGCTCTGGACTATCGAGGCTCTCCTCCCTCCCCCATCCCCCCTGCATGACAAGGGCCCAATTTCATTCACATGAGCCAAGCAAAACAATGGTCACCGTCTAGCTGTCATCTGCGTTTTTTTTGCCAAATTGGGGTCTAAAATTTGCCAAATTTTTGCCAAAAAACCTTTAAAATTTGCCGAAAAATTTGCCAAAAGGGCCCACATTTGTCAAAAAAATTGCCGGACAGAATTAAGCATCCAGCAAATATAAACATGCCATATGTGGAAAAATAAATAAAAAAGACAATTTATAGTTAAAAGAAGCAGCCTTTATTAATTCCACACTTTAAAAGGCAATAATACTACTAATAATAATAAAATTAAATTTCTATAGCGCCTTTCCCTTAACTACTCAAAAAAAGAGGCATCACTAAACTTATTATAGTAAAGGAAAACTAGTCCTTTGATGTTGTCTTCCGTGAGTCTCCGCCTTCTAGAAGACAAAACAAGATTGTACAAAGAAAAACTTCGCTCAGCATCAGCTGACGAGCATGTTGAAAGGCGTACCGGGACGCCAGTGCAGAGAGCAGGAACATGATCTGCCGCAGACTTCCAAAAAAGGTCAGATCAATGTTCCCAGTAACGGACTCTCTCACTGCACTGGGCCCCAGTTTCTCCACATATCTCCTCAACTCATGCTGGGAAGATCAATAAAGTCCGGAATAGCGGTGTATTGAGAGATGTCACAAGACATAAACGGAATGTTCTTCGGTTGAAAATCCTAATCTCTTTTAAAAAATTGACACCAGGCTGCCCTTCCTTCGACATGTATTTCAGCAGCTTAGCATGTGTGGCCTGATAGGCTGAGGAAAACCGCTGTCTGGCTTCTTCTTTGTCGTTCCTTGATAAATTTTGAGGGAAGAACTCCTCTGCTTCCGCCATGCTCACTCCTGAGTCTGTGTACTGAAACTCAGTTCTTCCAGTGCATCCCAAACCTATGAAGGGAAGGGAAATAGGAACATAAAAAGGTTACAAAGGAAATATGTGCGCACCATACCTGAAAATGTAAGATAATAAACAGGATACAAATGAATAGGAAAGAAGGAAATATCAGTAGTGAATATTGTGCCGTGCCAGGCATGTTAGGCCCAAAATTTAAATGTAAATCTTTAAAATGTAATAAAAATAAAATATTAACAGAGTGTGGACCGTTCAAAGAGTAAAACTGGAGAGGTTTGTGGGGAGTGACATAAAAGGGAAATTTACAGATACCTCATAAATATAAAACCAATAGTGAAATGTAAAAAAAAAAAGTTACCTTAATAGCAAGAGCTTTCTGGCTTTGAAAAAAGTCAGTCAGCTCGATGAAGGGAGCACTCTTTTTGCTACAATGAAGGCCATGTCAGCTTTGAGTCCCTGAGCAGCGGCTTCATCTCTCATTACATTCAACAAGATCTGAAGCGACTCTGGACCCTGTCCTCTGGAATGAAGTTCTTCCTCCTCAAAAGTGCTTATAGAGGGTGCAGCTTGGCATTGTGGTATTTCATGGTCTCGTACCAGCAATTCCACCTGGTTAGAAAGATAAAATAAAATGAAATTATATAAAACACCATGCATGAATCAATTCAATTCATTTGAAATCACTTTCTTCATCTCAAAAGGGAAATTATTGCACAGACGAGTAAAAATAATAAAAAGTACATACATACATATAAATATATTTTATCATGACACATAAATACACACTCTAATCCACACATATAAAGATATTATAAAGATAAATCACCAAAATCCAAAACATCTCTAAAATCACACAAATAATAGAAATTGAGTTATAACGACCAAGTAGTCAAGAGATTATAATTATGATTATAATTACTATTAAGGCATCATAGGCCTACTGTTCTGAAATTTATTAATTTTTTGTTTTACATGACTGATACAAAATAACAAAACTTTAACAAAGGGATGAAAAAAAGACGAATATGTGGTGCTTCATGTATAACGGCATCGGATATAACAAAAGATCGGTTTTTAACGAGACTACAGTTAAATTGTATTTCAAATCCCCGTTTTTATTTTCATATTATTTTTCAATTGGAAAAGAATGTTTTAACCTACCGAGTGCCCACAGGATTGGGTGCCATTTTTGGGGTTGTCTGATCCTTCCATTCTCTTCAGATGGCGAAGGAACCTGCCCTTTCTTGCAGTAGCATGCCAGAACATGGCATTAAATGATAGAACAAACTTGTCAACTTGGCCAAAAAGGTGACTTCCTTTTGTGCTCAAGCACAATGTTACACGAAGTGCAAAACAGGAGCTGACCACTGACATGTGTCAAACTCTTAAACTCATTGTGCCTTTCCCTGGCTGTTGTGTACCTGCCATTCTTTGGATCTTTTTTTACGAGGAAACGATCCATGACCAAAATAACAATGACAACTACTTACTACTAGCACTATTGTACTAAGTGAGTAGCTTCCCTTCTGAGCCTAGGCTAGGCAAAGCTACATTAAATTTCTCAGTTTCGCACTTTTTTTCGCAATTTTTTTTTGCTAGGCAAAGCTACATTAAATTTCTCAGTTTCGCACTTTTTTTCGCAATTTTTTTTTTTTTTGCCGAAATTTGCCAAGATTTGCCAATTTTTGGGAAATTTGCCAAATTTTGTCATTGGCCCTAAAATTTGCGGCTGCAAATTGCCATTTGCGGCCGCAAAGAATGCAGATGACAGGTCTAGTGAATCTTCCTCTTCCTGGTTATCTGCCAAACAGCACGGTGTCTTTTATTTGATTTGATTTACCCACATCCATGACTAAGGTGATTTCGTTTTTTTAAAATTAGAATTTTTAATTTTTTCCGAACCAGGAAGTTGGATCGGTACCTTATCCAATCGGAGCCGAAAATAAGGACGAAAAAAGGAGGTCCCGTGCGTAAACCAAAACATTTTGCGCACGCGAAAGGCGAAAGATCCGATCCCCCTTGGCTGTTTACAGGACTGTCCAGGCAAAATTAAAAATCCCACCGAACCCCCCCCCCCCCCCCCCCCGAGATCACCTTAGTTCTGGATGTGGGTAACAGCAAATAAAAAAGAAAAGAAAAGAAAAATAAAATAAAATAAAATAAAATAAAATAAAATTTAATAAAATTTAATCAAACCAAACTCACGATGCACGATATTATGTCGCATAGGTAACAAACAACAAGAACAGAAATCTAAATTCTTCATTTCTTTTAACATCACAAATGAGGTGAGCAATAGCTGTCAATCAAATCAAAGATGCGTCATCAGCCAATGACAACGTGGTGTTGGTGAGTGAGAAAACTTTCATTGATTTGTTGTTGCACGCTTTTGTTGTAGGAATGGATGGCCATTGGCTACACAAAGAGTTTCTCCCCTTGCAAGGCTGAGTTGTCCCTCGTTAAACTGATAGCAGTGATAGACGTTTATTGCATGATTGACAGGTTTGGTAAGAGCGAGATTTAACCCATGATGATCATAGCCTTTGCTTTGTGCGTTACCATTCCAGCTTTTGGTAGGATTTTTAATTTTGCCCAGACTGCCCTGTAAACAGCCAAGGGAGATCTTCATTTAATGTGTAGGCCTACATTGTGAGGTGTGATGTGTTGTGTGTGTGTGTGCTTATTTTCTTATATTGAGCTTTACCCCATCCACCATACTAATGTTATTATGCGGTGATCTCAGAGTGAGAGGATAGTAGTCCAGAGGCAAGGTGTCGGCCTCTTAACGTGGATTCAAGCCCTGCAGACGGTTGAAAACTTTTCTCGAGGTTTTTTTTTCGAGTACAATCTACCCTCCTGGTCCAGGTAGGTGGATCGACTCCGGTCCCATCGGAGACGGGCGATTAAAAGGAGATCCTGTGTGCAGATCATACATCATAACACTCTGTGCACGTTAAAACCCCATTGGGGCTGTTTACAGGGCAGCCCCGGCAAAATTTTAAAATCCTACCAGAAACCCCGAGATCACTTCAGTTGTGGATGTGGGTAAATCAATTCAATTCAGTCTCATGGTGATTTAAGAGAGGAAATAGCAAGTTGAAAGATAAGCCTAACTGTGAAACGTAAGGAGTAGGACCTACCAATAGCGCCCGCCAGCCGCCTGCTTGGTGTCTGCTTATAAGTATTAGTATTACCCTTGTCTGCTTATAAGTATTAGTATTACATAGTATTACCCTTGTCTGCTTATAAGTATTAGTATTACCCTTATCTGCTTATAAGTATTAGTATTACATAGTATTACCCTTGTCTGCTTATAAGTATTAGTATTACCCTTGTCTGCTTATAAGTATTAGTATTACCTTGTCTGCTTATAAGTATTAGTATTACATAGTATTACCCTTGTTTGCTTATAAGTATTAGTATTACCCTTGTCTGCTTATAAGTATTAGTATTACCCTTGTCTGCTTATAAGTATTAGTATTACCCTTGTCTGCTTATAAGTATTAGTATTACCCTTGTCTGCTTATAAGTATTAGTATTACCATTGTCTGCTTATAAGTATTAGTATTACCCTTGTCTGCTTATAAGTATTAGTATTACATAGTAGTACCCTTGTCTGTTGCTATGCCTACCTCTACGATTACGTTTCGATCTTCAAAGGGGTGTGTGTTGTTAGACCACTAGTACTGCCTGTGTACTGTGGTAGCGGTACGTTTGCGTTGATGTAATTTTATTTTATTTCACCTACATCCACACTACTAATACTAAAGACAAACAGTGAGGCAAAGGACGTGACGAAAATGAAGGAAAAAATGACATTGAATAATATTAAAGCCCCAGAGGAGTAAAGACGAGGCAAATAAATACAAGCGCTATAGACAGACAGAAAAAAAATCATGGGCACCATGGGAATCGAACCCGCAACCTCTGCGTCGGCACCCTTTTGCTTCGCCATGAAAAGAAAGCGTGCGACCAATCGAACTAGCAACGCTCCTTAGCCCGGACTGACCTGGAAACAGCCAAGGGATCGTTAACGTGCTAATAATATGACCTCCTTTTTTGGTTTCCACCGTCCGACTCCGATGGAACGAGGTGTTGATTCACCTACATAGCTGAGGGGGTGGGGTGGGGACTCGGTAGTCCAGAGGCAAGGTGTCGGCCTTTCAACCAAAAGGTATTGGGTTCGAGCCAATGTGTGTCTGTCAAACATCTTTCCTAAGGGCCGCCGAAGATTGACAATTTTTCTCGAGTTTTTTCGAGCAAAATCTACTACCCCCCCCTTGGTCCAGGTAAGTGGATCGATATCTAGTCCCATCGGAGACGGACGATAAAAAAGGAGGTCCCGTACAGATCACAACACTCTGTGCACGTTAAAGATCCCCTGGCTGTTAACAAGGCAATCCGAGCAAAATAAAAAAAAAATCCTACCAAAAACCCTGAGATCACCTTAGTTGTGGATGTGGGTAAATCAATCAAATCAAATCAAAATGCTACATAGACCTATCTGCCAACCTTTTCACATCGAAAACAGAATCTGACCGCGCCAACTGATTCTAACTTGCCAGATGGCCCATAATATTGCATAAAACGTTGATATAATTTAACTTGAATCGAAAAATCTGCTGATTGCTAGCGATTTCGGTGAAGTGTAACGGTAATTTTGCGAACTCAGAATAGCGTCTCTGGATTTTCACCACAAATTTTCCTTTAGCTTAGGGGGGCCTTACCACCCCCCCCCCCAAGCAAAACCCAGTGAACCTTCAATAGACATGATCATTTTCAAGGTAAATACAGACTAACGGAGTCAGCTGAAAAAGAAAAAACCCGTACTAAATACGTTTTTTTTTTTTACGTGCTGGTTGACAGCTATGTACGTATTTGGACCGGAAGTGGGCGGGGTGAGGGACAGGTTTTACTCCCCAAAAAAACTTAAGAAAACATTTCAACCTGCCGGGACTTGAACCCACGACCATTTGGTTGAGAAGTTGACATCTTATCTCTGAACTACCAATTCATTTCCAACTACCATATTGCACCTGGGTCGAATGGATGGGAGGATGTGTGTCTGTCAAACGTCTTTCCTAAGTGCCACAACATTCTAGTAACTTGTGGTGTCGGTGGCCGAGTGGTTAGGCTGCCGGACTTGAGACCATGAGTCCCGGTGCAAATCCCAGCAAAGCAAGGTACGACTTTGTGTTCTTTGGGAAACGCACTTACCGCGCATTTTCCCCCACTAGACCCAGGTGCCAATGGGCACAGGCTCTGGCTTGGGAGTAAATAGAAACCTGCGGGAGACTAGCGTCCTGTCCAGGAGGTAATAATTTTAATCGCCTGTTCCCATTCACGCTACAGAAACCGGGATAAAGTCCAGTTCTCTGAGCCGCAATGACCTTGAAGGAATTATACTTCCTTTTGCAACGCCGCAGCTAAGAGGGTCAGTATTCAAAGCCAGGGCTTTAGGATTCCAAAAAGCCTAGGCCCCTGTTCCCATAGTCATGTGTATTATGTATTTTATTATTATCATTATTACATGTATTATCATTATTATTATTTTATTATTATTATTATTATATTATTATCATTATTATTTTTATTTTTATTATTATTATTATTACCAGTGCAACAACCCGGTCACAAGACGTGAAAAAAGGCTGGTATGTTCCCGACTACGGAATTCCTTACGTTAGATCTGGATTTATTGAAATATAGGGTCCTGATTGAGCCTTTCAAAACAAATGTTTCAGAAAGATCCTCAAAATAGTTTGGCCTAACACGATATCAAACAACCTTCAAGAAAGAACATCACTGGAGTCGATATCCCAGGTTGTGAGGAAGAGAAGAAGGAAGTGGATTGGTCACATCCTTAGGATAAATGCTGATGCCAATGCCATCTCTAAAATAGCCCTCATATGGACCCTCAGGGAACAAGGAAGAGAGGTCGCCTGCTAGAAACCTGGAGGAGAAGCATCGAAAAAGAGATGAAGACCCAGGGATGGACGTGGGGGCAGATGACAAAATTGGCACCTGATCGTGTTCAATGGCGATCCACTGTGTCGGCCTTATGTGCCCAAGCACAACGAGGATAGAAAAAATAATATTATGCATCTCCTAAACAGCTCTGTTCTAAATCAGGAACAAAACTGTATAATTAAATAACAAGAATTCAGCCTCAGATTTGGGTTGAATCCACTGGACTCGGTTAACATGAACAAGCGGTGCTTGTGATCCAATGTGTTGATCTTAAGCGGGTTTCACTATAAATAAGACAATCGTAAAGGTAAGAATGGGAAGAAAGCAAAATAAACTTAGCTGATGAGCAATGTTCTCTATAACTCTAACTCTAACTGTGCGTGCACACCAGCTAGAAAAGGTGTGCAGAGTTGAACGGGAAAAGGTGTGCAAAGTTGACAGACAGAGAAAAGGTATGTACAGCTCAGGGAGAAAATGTGCAGTTGAGGGAGTAAAGGTGTGTACAGTTGAGGGAGAAAAGGTGTGTACAGTTGAGGGAGTAAAGGTGTGCACAGTTGAGGGAGAAAAGATGTGTGTAAGTTGAGGGGAAAACGTGTAACGTTGAGAGAGAAAAGGTGTGTACAGCTGAGAGAGAAAAGATGTGTATAGTTGAGGGGAAAACGTGTGTAACGTTGAGAGAGAAAAGATGTGTATAGTTGAGGGGAAAACGTGTAACGTTGAGAGAGAAAAGATGTGTATAGTTGAGGGAAAACGTGTGTAATGTTGAGAGAGAAAAGATGTGTACAGTTGAGGGGAAAACGTGTAACGTTGAGAGAGAAAAGATGTGTACAGTTGACGGAGAAAAGATGTGTATAGTTGAGGGGAAAACGTGTGTAACGTTGAGAGAGAAAAGATGTGTACAGTTGATGGAGAAAAGATGTGTATAGTTGAGGGGAAAACGTGTGTAACGTTGAGAGAGAAAAGATGTGTACAGTTGAGGGGAAAACGTGTAACGTTGGAGAGAAAAGATGTACAGTTAAGGGGGAAAACGTGTGTAACGTTGAGAGAGAAAAGATGTGTACAGTTGACGGAGAAAAGATGTGTATAGTTGAGGGGAAAACGTGTGTAACGTTGAGAGAGAAAAGATGTGTACAGTTGAGGGGAAAACGTGTAACGTTGAGAGAGAAAAGATGTGTAAGTTGAGGGAAAACGTGTGTAACGTTGAGAGAGAAAAAGATGTGTATATTGAGGGAGAAAAGATGTGTATAGTTGAGGGAAAACGTGTAACTTTGAGAGAGAAAAGATGTGTACAGTTGAGGGAGAAAAGATGTCTACAGTTGAGGGGAAAACGTGTAACGTTGAGAGAGAAAAGATGTGTAAGTTGAGAGAAAAAGATGTGTACAGTTGAGGGGAAAACGTGTGTAACGTTGAGGGAGAAAAGATGTGTACAGTTGAGGGAAAAAGTGTGAGGTTGAGAGAGAAAGATGTGTACAGTTGAGGGGAAAACGTGTAACGTTGAGAGAGAAAAGATGTGTACAGTTGAGGGAGAAAAGATGTGTACAGTTGAGGGAAAAACGTGTGCAACGTTGAGGGAGAAAAGATGTGTATAGTTGAGAGAGAAAAGATGTGTACAGTTGAGGGAAAACGTGTGTAACGTTGAGGGAGAAAAGATGTGTATAGTTGAGAGAGAAAAGATGTGTACAGTTGAGGGGAAAACGTGTGTAACGTTGAGGGAGAAAAGATGTGTATAGTTGAGAGAGAAAAGATGTGTACAGTTGAGGAGAAAACGTGTGTAACGTTGAGGGAGAAAAGATGTAAAGATGTGTAACAGTTGAGGGGAAAACGTGTGTAACGTTGAAGGAGAAAAATGTGTACAGTTGAGGGGAAAACGTGTAACGTTGAGGGAAAAAGATGTGTACAGTTGAGGGAAAACGTGTGTAACGTTGAGGGAGAAAGATGTGTACAGTTGAGGGGAAAAGATGTAACAGTTGAGGGAGAAAAGATGTGTACAGTTGAGGGAGAAAAGATGTGTACAGTTGAGGAGGAAAAGTGTGTAATGTTGAGGGAGAAAGATGTGTACAGTTGAGGGAGAAAAGATGTGTACAGTTGAGGGAGAAAAGATGTGTGTACAGTTGAGGGGAAACGTGTGTAACGTTGAAGGAGAAAATATAAGTACAGTTGAGAGAAAAAGATGTGTACAGTTGAGGGGAAAATGTGTAACGTTGAGGGAGAAAAAGATGCGTACAGTTGAGAGAGGAAAGATGTGTACAGTTGAGGGGAAAACGTGTGTAACGTTGAGGGAGAAAAAGATGTGTACAGTTGAGGGGAAAACGTGTGTAACGTTGAGGGAGAAAGATGTGTACAGGTGAGAGAGAAAAGATGTGTATAGTTCAGGGAAAACGTGTAACATTGAGGGAGAAAAGATGTGTGCAGTTGAGGGGAAAACGTGTGTAACGTTGAGGGAGAAAAGATGTGTAACAGTTGAGAGAGAAAAGATGTGTACAGTTGAGGGGAAAACGTGTAACGTTGAGGGAGAAAAGATGTGTACAGTTGAGAACGAGAAAAATGTGTACAGTTGAGGGGAAAACGTGTGTAACGTTGAGGGAGAAAAGATGTGTGTAGTTGAGGGGAAAACGTGTGTACCGTTGAGAGAGAAAAAAGATGTGTACAGTTGAGGGGAAAACGTGTACCGTTGAGAGAGAAAAAGATGTATAGTTGAGGGGAAAACGTGTGTACCGTTGAGGGAGAAAAGATGTGTATAGTTGAGGGAGAAAAGATGTGTACAGTTGAGGGGAAAACGTGTGTAATGTTGAGGGAAAAAAGATATGTACAGTTGAGGGAGAAAAGATGTGTACAGTTGAGGAGAAAAAGATGTGTACAGTTGAGGGGAAAACGTGTGTAACGTTGAGGGAGAAAAAGATGTGTACAGTTGAGGGAGAAAAGATGTGTACAATTGAGGGGAAAACGTGTGTAACGTTGAGGGAGAAAAGATGTGTACAGTTGAGGGAGAAAAGATGTGTACAGTTGAGGGGAAAACGTGTGTAACGTTGAGGAGAAAAGATGTGTACAGTTGAGGGAGAAAAGATGTGTACAGTTAAGGGAAAACGATGTGTAACGTTGAGGGAGAAAACGTGTGTACAGTTGAGGGAGAAAAGATGTGTACAGTTGAGGGGAAAACGTGTGTAACAGTTGAGGGAGAAAAGATGTGTACAGTTGAGGGAGAAAAGATGTGTACAGTTATGGGGGAGAAAAGATGAGCTTGTAACAGCGTTGAGGAGAAAAGATGTGTACAGTTGAGTCATAAAACCCATTTTCCAAACCACTCTAGAAATACCAACATCTTTAGAATCGAGTAATCAGTTGATTTTTTTAGTTGAAGCCTGAAAAGGTGTGTACAGTTATGGAATTTTAATATGGCTGTATCATTTGAGAGAAAGTTGAATTTTCAAACCCGTTTTTCTCAAAAAGATGTGAGTTTGCATACAACGTGTTTAACGTTGAAATCTCAGAAAGTATTGTGTACAGTTTGAAATTTGGAAAACGTGTGTAACGTTATTGGGAACTAGAGATTTTCACTGGTTTATTTTGATTTTCATATCTTTGTGCACGTTTAAATTCAAAATATTACAAAATTTATCAATAGTTATTTTTTAATAAAATACCGATTTTTAAAGTTTAAAAACAGCTGAGATAAATTAAATATGTCTTACTCCTTATTTAAGGGTTTAAAGAATATGTCTGAAAAGAATTTCATTGCTAGCCCATATACTTTTTGAGATTTTAAGATTTTAAATTTGGCATCAAAATTCAACATGTGTACAGTTACCATGGCAAAACGTGTAATTTTTCCCAAAATTTTTTACATTTACATAGTAACTTAGATGCAAGCAACACATTGGCAGGAAAAAATTAGCCAAAACTGCATTAGGGGAAAAAGTGAAAATTCAGTAGGACGCCCCTTTACAGTTGGGGGAAAACGTGTGTAACGTTGAGGAGAAAAAGATGTGTACAGTTGAGGGAGAAAAGATGTGTACATGTTGAGGAAAAAGGTGTGTACAGTTGAGGAGAAAAGGTGTGTACAGTTGTGCATAGTTGAGCGACAAAAGCTGTGCACAGTTGAAAATATTTGCACACACCAACGAAATACAACAGCTGACGCCAATAGATATTATATTTATTTATACAATTAAAAATAATAAAAAATCATTTCTAAGTTTATATACGATTTTGATCTAAGCAGCTGGACATAAATGTGGATCAAGAGAATGAGGATTAATCTAAAAGCTGTTAGTAAGAAGCTTTAAAAGTTCTCTCTTGAGAATTTTCTTGAAATGAAAGCGTTGTACGAGGGGTATTGTCTTGCGGTTGATGATAACGAGTTCCACATCTGACTCAGGAAGCCATCTGAAGAGGCTTTGTCCGAGAAATTAGATTGTGACATTAGTGAAAAATGGTTATCAAGTGATGCTAACTGAGGATCTGAGTGTTCAGGGTGGCACATGAACACGGACAAGAGAGCTCAAATAATCAGGGGCGAGATCATTGATGCATTTGTATGTAAGCAAAACAGGCGAGTTTGTACTTGTAGTCGATTCTTTTATTCACAGAAACCAGTGTAGTGACTTAAGTATGTGGGTAATGTGGTCTCTGGTTTTGGTTCTGGAAATTATGCAAACTACAGTATTTTGGATGCGTTGCAGTTGCAGTTTGTTGATATATTTGTGTGGGAGACCGTGGAACAATGAATAAATAGCAGTAGTCAATTGCCATTTTTTTCAGAATACCAAACATTTACGTACACTGTCACAGACCAAAACAAAATTAGAAGTGAAGGGACATTGCTAATTAGTGAGTGAGGCAACCTAAGAGTTGCCCTCTATTTTCAATTATAATTCACTCCAATGTTTCTTACCTTCTTGGGTAGTCCAGAGGCAATGTGTAAGCCTTTCATTACTTTCAACCAAAAGGTAGGTGGTTGACAACATAGCCCCATCGGAGACGGAGGATAAAAAGGTCCTTTGTGCATATGAATATGATATAACGACAATCTGAGCACGTTAAAGATCCCTTGGTTATTAAACAGTGCAGTCCGGGCAAAATTAAACATCCTACCAACAACAAAAAAACCCGAGATCACATCCGTTGTGGATGTGGGTAAATGAAATCAAATCAAAATAATAATAAAAAATTAAAAAAACTACCTCGTTTCTCCCCGTACCTCCCGTGTGGTGGATTGCCTTTCTCCTTTTGCTCCGTTTCGTGGATTCAGGTATAAAAATTACAGTTCATTGATTATTTTGTTCAATTTCATGCATCAACCAGCTTTAACAATACAACATTCATGTACAATGCAACTATTTATTTCTAAAGAGTTGGTGTTATAAACCACATGCTATTACATTATAATAAATTAAGTCCAGCATGACTCAACAACCATAGGAACAAACCTACTTTGAAAGTCGCTGGAATTACAAGGCGAAATATGACAATAAGTGACAACTCCACTAATAAAGACAGAGCAAACACGTGACGTTTCGGGTATAACCCTTCGTCAGACAACAAACGAGAAATATTTAGAATCTAGATCTAAGTAATACCTCCGGCATCACACAATGTGATGTCAGAAGAAAAACATAAAGGAGAAAGAAAGAAAGAAAAAGGCAGTGATGTTAAGAACGTAGCAGTGTGTGCAGTGTGTGGGGGGGGGGTGTGAAAAAGAGCGAGAGTGGAAGGTTCAGATCTAGAATGAAATAAAAATATGAAAATAAGTAAATAATAAAAGGTGAGAAGGAGATAGAGAGAATGAGAGAAATAGAAAGAGAGAATAGAGAGAGAGAGAGATAGAGAGAGAGAGAGAGAGAGAGAGAGAGAGAGAGAGAGAGAGAGAGAGAGAGAGAGAGAGAGAGAGAGAGAGAGAGAGAGAGAGAGAGAGAGAGAGAGAGAGAGAGAGAGAGAGAGAGAGAGAGAGAGAGAGAGAGAGAGAGAGAGAGAGAGAGAGAGAGAAAAGAAAGAAAACAGGCAGGGGAGAAAGAAAGGGAGAGAGAGACGTGTGAGTATGGGAAACAAGAACGAAAAAATAGGATAAATGTAAGACTAGATCTATATCTCACTGGGTCTAGAAAGAAGAAATGATAGGATAAATGTAAGATTAGATCTATATCTCACTGGGTCTAGAATGAAGAAATGATAGATAATGAATGAAAGCAAGTATCAATCAAGACAAAAATTTACACTGAAGGTGCGAAATGTATATAAATTACAAATTAATCGATGTAATAAGGAAGGAGAGTAAACAACTTATCTGAAATTTCAAAAAATGCCAGTTAGGACTAGCTGATGCCATCCAAGGAATCAAAATCTCAAATTATTTTTCCTTGGTGATAACATAAGGTCTATTCCGTAATGGTAAGAAAATGTGCGCCAAGATGCTTCCGGTAAATGGTGAACGTAAAAAAATAAAAATACAAAATAAAATTTGTAAAAAGTGTAGATACCTACCATTGAGTATGCTACCATAGGCGGGCACACGGGGTGTGAACTGCCAGAGGGACCCAACTTTGCCGGGGATAGGAAGGGGTGGGGCGGGGCAGGGTTAGGGTGGGATAGTTTCATGGGGGTGGTTGGGGGAGCGGATGGGGTAGGGTAGAGGATGGGGAAGGGTCAGGGATAGTAATAGCGTGTGCCCGACTATGGGAGTTACTCCAAAGAAAATTATATAAATTGGTGTAAGACGTTCATACCGTCAGGGTTGATTGTGCCCAATCTTACTATAAGCCGGTTCTCTAAAGACTTCCTAGACTCAGCACCGCCAGTACATGACCTGAGAATGCATACTTTCAGGTCATGGGTTCCTCGATGTCCTGGTTTATTAAAATGTAAAGGCACCGGCTTGCTTTCGCAGTATTCAATATCTCTCCTGTGATGGCCAAATCTGTTGGAGAGTTGCAAGCCAGTTTCTCCGATATAGGCCATTCCACAATGACTGCAGCGAAGAGCATAAATAACATTGCGAGAGGCGCAGGAGAATTGCCCATTCACTGTCCAGGTCTGTCTAGGGAACTGAATGGTTGTGGAGCCGTCCACAAAGGGCCATGTCTTGCAGTTAGTGCGTCCACACCGGACTGTGCCCGACGGCGAGGAGTCAGTAGAGAGGCGACTGTGCACAAGGATATCCTGAAGGCTAGTGTGTCTCTTGAAGGCAATTACAATTAATTTTATTTCAAAACACAATCAATCAAATTCAAACAATGAAAAACATTTCTTCACGACTGCTGATATTACACACACACACACACACACAATGCTAAATTACAAACACACACAATGTTTTATTGTGAACACATACACAATGCTTTAATGTAAACACATACACAATGCTTCATTTTAAACACACACACACATATACACAATGCTTCATTGTAAACACACATACAAAATGTTTTATTGTAAGTGTAAGCACACACACAAACGCACTTGCACAATGCTCCCTTATAAACACACATACATAAACCCACAATGTTCCATTGTAAACACACCCACACACACACACCTACAGAGTACACAAAGTAACACACACACACACACTTACACAAAGCTTCACTGTAAACATGCACACACACTCAAACAATGCTTCATTGTAAACACAGCCAACTATAAAGACAAACACAGTGGTTATAATTATAACCCAATAAAAGAAAATGGAAAACCTACATTTGAAGATTTAAATAATGAAGACTATTAGTCATACTTTGTGTCTTTTTTCAAAGTCAAAGCCTGCGAAGAGAATCAATAAACAAAAAAATGTTTGGCGCACTTGGTACAGAACCTAGAAGGAGAATTGAGAAGGCTTGGTAAGACACATGGAACAACGACCAAATGAAGGCTTGGAAAGAGACATGGAACATCGTAAAAAAAAGAAGGCTTGGAAAGAGACATGGAACACCGTCCAAATGAAGCCTTGGAAAGAGACATGGAACACCGTTCAATAGAAGACTCGGAAAGAGATGGAACACTGTCCAAAAGAAGGCTTTGAAAGAGACATGGAACACCATCCAAAAGAAGACTTGGAAAGAGACATGTAACATCATCCAAAAGAAGGCTTGGAAAGAGACATGGAACATCATCCAAAAGAAGGCTTGGAAAGAGACATGGAGGGAACATCATCCAAAAGAAGGCTTGGAAAGAGACATGGAACACCATCCAAAAGAAGACTTGGAAAGAGACATGGAAACACCATCCAAAAGAAGACTTGGAAAGAGACATGGAACACCATCCAAAAGAAGACATGGAAAGAGACATGGAACACCATCCAAAAGAAGACTTGGAAAGAGACATGGAACACCATCCAAAAGAAGACATGGAAAGAGACATGGAACACCATCCAAAAGAAGACTTGGAAAGAGACATGGAACACCATCCAAAAGAAAAGAGACTTGGAAAGAGACATGGAGGGAACACCATCCAAAAGAAGGCTTGGAAAGAGACATGGAGCACCATTCAAAAGAAGACTTGGAAAGAGACGTGGAGGGAACACCGTTCAAAAAAAACAAGATTGGAAAGAGACATGGAACACCATCCAAAAGAAGGCTTGGAAAGAGACATGGAAGGAACATCATCCAAAAGAAGGCTTGGAAAACAGACACCGTCAAAAGAAGACCCAAAGAACATCATCCAAAAGAAGGCTTGGAAAGAGACATGGAAGGAACATCATCCAAAGAAGGCTTGGAAAGAGACATGGAACACCGTTCAAAAGAAAGGCTTGGAAAGAGACATGGAACATCATCCAAAAGAAGGCTTGGAAACAGAGACGTGGAACACCGTTCAAAAGAAGGCTTGGAAAGAGACATGGAACATCATCCAAAAGAAGGCTTGAAAAGAGACATGGAGGGAACACCATCCAAAAGAAGGCTTGGAAAGAGACATGGAACACTATCCAAAAGAAGACTTGGAAAGAGACATGGAACACCATCCAAAAGAAGGCTTGGAAAGAGACATGGAACACCATCCAAAAGAAGACTTGGAAAGAGACATGGAACACCATCCAAAAGAAGGCTTGGAAAGAGACATGGAATATCATCCAAAAGAAGGCTTGGAAAGAGACATGGAGGGAACATCATCCAAAAGAAGGCTTGGAAAGAGACATGGAACACCATCCAAAAGAAGACTTGGAAAGAGACATGGAACACCATCCAAAAGAAGACTTGGAAAGAGACATGGAACACCATCCAAAAGAAGACTTGGAAAGAGACATGGAACACCGTTCAAAAGAAGGCTTGGAAAGAGACATGGAACACCATCCAAAAGAAAGCTTGGAGAGAGACATGGAACACCATCAAAAGAAAGCTTGGAAAGAGACATGGAACACCATCCAAAAGAAGGCTTGGAAAGAGACATGGAAGGAACATCATCCAAAAGAAGGCTTGGAAAAGAAGGCATGGAACACCATCCAAAAGAAAAAAGAGACATGGAGGGAACACCATCAAAAGAAGGCTTGGAAAGAGACATGGAACACCGTTATAAAAAAAAAAAGCTCCAACCAGGCAAGAGTGGAAAAATTTTTGTTGCTGCCCTGCATGCCACTCCATGGCGTAAAGAGCAGCAAGCAAGTCTTCTGATATTTACCAGTAATCATCTGGTACGACTCATTTACATTTGACCAAGTGGTCACCAAAAATAATCAAAAAGTAAATCAAAGGAAAAGAAAAGAAAACAAAAAGGTCAGTTAAATATTAAGTATTGCTGAATGATGAAATAGAATAATAATCATGCATTTTGGCGACGGTGCATTTTGACAGCGTCAGAGCTATAATAAATCCAGTATATATGTATCTGTATTGCCATTCTTGTTTGGAAATGTTTTTAAAATTGTTGGTTGCATGTTTGTTATTGTTTGTTTAGGGTTTTTTTCTCTCATAGGAATGCACTCGGTAAATGCAAAAAAATGAAGACGGACTCACAAAAACCTGTTGCATTTTGGCAATGTCAAGTCAGCCATTGTTACATTTTGAGGGGATAATTAACGGTGTAAAATTTGATTTCATGAAATAATCGTGCATTATGACGAATAGTGAAATTTGGCGGCGTGTAATCTGACTACTGTGTTAATTAAACATCAATCCATCAACTGAAACATAAACGTGCCAACCTCAAAACAATAACGAAGAGACATAGTTTTATTTGTAATCTGAGACACAAATTAGTAAAAAAAAAACCAACAAAAAAACAACAAACAAGTAGGGTCTATCTGGATATCGGTAAGAATATCGTATTAGACCTACGATTTGACTCATATTTTCATGGTGGTGACCTAAATTTCTTACCACCACTACAATCTCCATCATCATCATCAAGCTGAAATTTCTTTCTTTCTTTTCCACTTCCCATTCTACATTACCGTGTATGGGTTTAACCCAATCCTGTCTGACTCACTGGGTAGCCTGCTGGGCTGGATGCCTAAGCAAAGGGAGTTAACTCTGTCCCTGTTTGCATCCATTTACGATTTTTCCATGTTTTTGTTTCTTTATTTTTTTTAAATTTATTCATGTGCAGGAATGATCTTATTGATATTTACAACATTGAACACTGTAAATGGCTCAAGTTGAATGTCGGATAGGTTTGTCGTCCACAGGCATTGCAGTTTCAATTTTGCCTGCTAACGCATTGCTCGCCTCAGTGTCGATAGAGGTAGATCTAGATCAATCGCTATTTTCTTCCTCATCCCATCGTCATCACTCAAATCATTTAAAACTTCTTCAATATCAGAGTCTTCATCATCTTCATCACAATTCTGGGATCTGCTGGGCCCTAAATCGCTGTTCATCTCCTCTCACAATTCGCAGAGCCAGCCTTTCATGCGATAAGGTTGAAATGGCATTTTGCTGGTCGATGACCTGTGAACTTTGAAAAATCATAGAATATTGACCAAAAGACGTAGAAGAGTTCTGTTTCCTTCTAAAAATCCTGTGAAGTCTCATGAACAGATTAAAGGATACGATAGGTCGTGTCCTCACAAAATTTGTCGCTAGAAAGCTTTGTAAACAAGCCTTCTAATTTCTCAAGTCGCAACATTTGGCGGGCGCTAGCGGTGCTTTAGGCAAGTTTGAGTTAAAGGCTCTCCTCCGTGAAAGTTAAATTTCAGTGCTTTAACACTCCTTTATATCTTCTTCCCATTTCTCTGAGGCCTGCCTTTTGTCTTTTACCTTGGGTTTTAGCACTGTATACTGATTTAGCTATTCTATTGTCATTTAATCTGTTTACATGCTCAAACCATCTCAATTGATTTATTTCTATCTTAGTTTTTACGCCATCTGCTTTGGTTTGATCTCTTGTTGTGTTCCTGATTTTGTGTCTTTTAATTCTCTCTACCACTCTTCCTAGATATTTCATTTCAGCTGCTTGTACTCAACTGTATTCCCTACAGCACAAGTTCCAGGTTTCACTGATTTCTTACTGACCACAAATTGTTCATAGAGTTGTGTTGAGTTGGAGAGTCTGGAACAAAGAAATGAGATAACGTTCAACATCAAGCCCATCATTGTTCACACAATGAGGAAATTACGCGGAGACACACAAAGTCGAGAGATTCCAAGGTAGATCTAGGCCTTTCCATGAGTGTGGGTTCCGTAGGGCTTGAGGTTCACAAACACAACACAAGTTTTGACAATTAAAAGGTTTTTCAGCCTGGCGTGCCCACGCTTCCATCATCGGGCCGCCCGGTGCCAAGGACTTCCGTGGTGATGAGGTCGGAGATGGCCATCATGATGGAGCCTTCTGTGTCCGCCTTGTCCCACACCGTAGGGCCGGGTCTGGTGATCTTCTTGGTCAGCACTCGGTCCAACTGGGCACGCAGATCCTATGTGGATGTAGATGTGGGGGGGAGGGGGGGAGGTGGAGAGAGAAAAAGAGAAGTTAAGCCAAGTCTGTCATTTCATCCGTCAGTGCTTGGCATAATAAAAAAAAATAAAAAAATAATAATAATAATAATAATAATAATAATAATAATAATAATAATAATAATAATAAATAATAAAAAAAATAAAAATAATAATAATAACAATAACAATAATAATAATGCATTTAATGCTAGTTAGTTTTAACAACACTAAAAGTTTCATAAAAAACAACTTTTAAACTAAGAGGAACAAAAGGCTCTTATAAAAGTTCAGTCTTAAGATTCTTTTTAAAAATTTGAAATGAAGGGCTGCTTCTAGTTTTGAGAGAGATATTATTTCATAAAAGGGGGGGGGATAGCATGACGCATGACTGAATGACTTTTCAATAAAAGATGAACTTTTAGTTGGCACGGATTAAGAGAATTCAATGATCTTAATATTCTTTTAGGTTGGTAAAAACTGACCAGCTCTTGTAAATAGGATGTGGCAAGACCATTTATTGTAACAATAACAAAGGATCTTAAAATCTATCCTGTAACTTATTGGGAGCCAGTGTAGCTCTTTTAATACCAGCGTGATTGGCTCACTTTGTTAAGTTAAGCTAATTAGCCTGGCCGCCCTAGTCTGAAGCTTTTTTCAATCTCTGAATCAAATATTTTGGTGCAGATATTAAGAGAGCATTGCAATAATCCATACGACTAAGACTTATGTATACAACAAGCATTTTTGTTGTTGCTTGGTCTAAAATAAATCGTATCTTGATAATAATCTTCAAATGAAAATTGCAGCTCTGAATTGTTTTAGTCACATGTTCTATCATCAGAAGTTCATGATTTAAATAACAACCAAGGTTTCAAACATATTTACATGTAATATCAATACTTGATTCTGCTATTTTAACTTTTTTTAACAAAAACGTTTTTACTCAAGTAATTTTCTTGCTCAATTGCATAATTTCAGTCTTGTCCTCATTCAGTTTTAGCTTATTGGATATCATCCATGACTTAATGGCCATAACACATTCTTCAGCCTTTCTGGTGACAAACATTTGATCATTGATGCAAAATGGGAAATAGAGCTGGATGTCATCAGCATACATATGATAATCAACATTGAAACTGTTTATAATAGCACTAAGGGGCTCTGTGTAGAGGATGTACAAAAGCGGTCCAAGAACTGAACCTTGAGGTACACCATACTTTAGGGGGACATAATTAGATTCAAATTGATGGTCAATCATTATAGATTGTGTTATGTCAGACAAGTAAGATCTAAACCAGTCAAGGGCTTGTCCACTAAATTTGAAAACTTCATTGAGTCTTTTTAATAGTATTTTCTGGTCGATTGTGTCAAAGGCAGCACTTAAGTCAAGTAAGATCAAGAGAACAAATTTTCTACTATCAAGATATTTGACAGTGTCATTCTGTACCCGCATCAATGCACTATTCTGTACAATGGTTGGGTCGGTAAGCAGATTTAAATATGGAAATGTGTGTGTAAGCTGTTTGTGTGTGAAAAATATTTTATTTATAGTAAAAGTGTGTTGTATTTCATATTGTACTCAAAACAATGTGCCACTTTTGGACAATAAAGTTGTTTCTTATCTTATCTATCTTAAAAGGCCCGGATGGGAGGTGGGCTCCAAGAAGTGAATAGTAATGTGATCAATTGTGGCAGGCATGTGGGTGTTTGTGTGTGTGTGTGTTTTCCACTGTTGTTTGTTACTGTCACCGTTGTGTTTTTCTGTAGCCTGCCTTTTAAACAGTGACAAAACCAGTGTCAATGTCACTTGTCACACATTTGAGAATCAGTCTGATCTCAGCACAGTGAAACCTAATCTCATCAATATGAAACCTTATTTCATCAATGTGAAACCCTTTTTTTATCAATTTGAAACCTTATTTCATCAATGTGAAACCTTATTTCAACAATGTGAAACCTAATTTCATCAAAATGAAACCTGATCTCATCAATATGAAACTTTATTTCATCAATGTGAAACCTAATCTTATCAATGCCATCTTCTTCTTTTTTTCTTCTTCTTCTTCACTTAGCTGACCATTACAACCCGTTATCCAAAGATTGTTTTCATTTAGGAAGTTTTCTACCAGAAGTGATGTTTAACCATTAAAAATGTCATTGTTTCCCATCTTTGAGCCATTATTTTAAACAGGCTGTATAATTTGAAAAGTTGGAACAGTACCGATCACACCCACCTGCGTAACCTGGGTTGCGAATACTGATCCAATCTAACAATCGTACATGGTCTTACTCCAGGTGTAACATACTTGTACAAGTATATGATTGCGTATGAATTATAATTTCTTATGGGCATGTTTGATTTGATTTTACCCACATCCACAACTAAGGTGATCTCATTGGGTTTTTTTTGGTAGAATTTTTAATTTTGCCGGACTGCTCTGCAAACAGCCAAGCGATCATTAACCTGGCACAGAATGCTGTGATCTGCACGTGGGACCTCCTTCTTATCGTCCGTCTCTGATTTAGACTAGGTGTCGATCCATCTTCCTGGACCAAGGGGGCAGATTTTGCTCGGAAAAAATCAAGAAAAGTTTTCAACTGTCTGGACTACCGAGTCCTCTATGGGGATGACGGGGATAGTTATTTTTAGAAGTTTCAGAAAGAATACGGTTTTATTCTGAAATTGCTACCTTCTATGCCAATAGCAACCAATCGGCAGTGATGATGTAAATTTTCATCAGAACGTTAGCGATTATTTTTTTTTTTTAACGTGGCCCTACCTTGACCAGTCTGGCAGTTGATGGCGAGGCCTTGAACTTGACCCAACTGTCCACTGACACAAGTTTTTGATCGTTTTCCTGTGGGCGAAAAAGAAAACCAACACTGCATAGCTGCTAACCATTTCAAATAAAAAAATAGACTGTGACCGCGCAAACTAATTCTTACTGCTTTGACAGCCAGTAAAATTCCTGAAAACATTGATAATTTACTTTGAATTAACTTCCTTAAAAGGAAAAAAAAACACAAATTCGGTCGATTGCATGCCTTTCTTTAGCAATGCGACGATAGCTATTGAAACCATAGTGAGACTGGCGTCTATAAATTTCATCTAATTGTCTCTGAGTCTCTGCCGTTAACTTAGGGTTTATTTAAACAAAACAACTAGTTAACATTCATAGATGTGCTTTTCAAGGTAAATACAGACCTACGGACTCAAAGTCGAAAAAATGTACTGAATACGTTTTTACGTACTGTTTGGCAGCTTTCAACCATAGGCTAGCAGTTCATCTGCCACACAAATACTACATGCGTGGCCACTACTGTCATCCTTCATACTCACCGTAAGAATATCAATTTTGCCGCCAAAGAAAAGAAGAGGATACGGTGACACCATTGTCGTGTCATGGACATAAACCTGAAATGCGATGAAAAGATGGATGAATAAATACAGAGTCATATACAAATACACAGCTGCCAATCTCTTCAAAGCAAAAAACAAACTCTGACCGCACAAATTTATTCTAACTTGCATGATGCCCTGTATTATTTCAGAACTTATTGATACGTTGGCATCAATTAATCCCCCGTTAATGTAAATAACAAAATGCTTTCTGGTGAAATACGTCGATAATTTTGCGAACGGATAATGGCGTCTCCGCGAATTCATCCCAATCTGAGTCTCTGCCGTTGATTTAGTTTAGGGTTTCTTTAAACAAAAATTACAGTTAAACCTAATATACGTGACTTATTTGTCACTGTATCAGAAGACAGGCAAAAGATCACTCTCACTATTCATTTTAGATGATTGTTGGCGCTTTTAGGACACATTTCAAGAAGAGAGAGGATATTCCCGCCTATAGAGCGGCGAGAGCTCACTTCATGACATCTGACATCTGGAAGCAAATTTAGAGGAAGACCACTGACTCCCGGGAGTGATTAAGGGGGCGGGTCCTGAGAGTGATTCTGTTAGCTTGAAGTGACACTCAATTTTAAGTTTCGTAAATGAGTTTATCATAGCGAAACTAGAGGAAAAAATAGTGAAAGTCATTTTTGAAAATTTAGTTGCCATGGAAACGGTTGCCATCTTGAATTTTTGTTGAAAAAATAAGTCATTTAAGGCAAATTTCAAAAACTAAGTCTATAATTTTGCACACAGAAACTTAAAACCACTGTCCTGAATCTCTGGTATCTATTTTTTGATATCTTGTATAGTTTTTTTTTATTATTATCAACTTCCAAAATTGAGGTTTGGTGGGGCTTGAACCCATGACCTTTGGGTGGGAATAGATTTGGCTGTGAATATCCTTACTTTTGATATTTTGTTGGATTTTTTATTTTTGTTTTGTTGTTATTTTTTCTACCATGAATTACACTCATTCAAGACTATCATGCTAGGCTCTATTCTATCAAGATCATAGATCTAGATCTATTGTTTCATTTTCACAGAGACCAATTTACATGATCCGTAGCCTACATTTCCATTCTTATCTCACATCTAGATTTCAATCAAGATATCTAGATTCTAGATCTAGTGATATACTACACTCCGTTCACATTTTTACACAGTAGAATAGGTTTTTATTAGTTAATAATAATAATAATAAAATAATAATAATAATAATAATAATAATAATAATAATAATAGTTATAATATTGAACAGTTCCAGAGCACCTTATCTCGCTATGATATAGTATAAAATCAATGTTAACAGTACTAAATAAAAAAATGATGTATCTGCAGATACATTATATATTTTGTACAAACATACAGAAGACAGATCAATAAACACACAAATGGAAAGGTAAACAAAGAAACTAAAACTAGTCTTTATAATCCAGCAAAGTCTAGACAATGAATTAAAAGTAAAAGCAAAACAAAAAAATTGGAAAGAACTTGAGTTGAAATGAAGAAACCCAAACATGTATCAAGAAAAGATTCCTAGATACACAAATACACACAGAGAAGATTGAGAGATAAACAGAGAGAAAACTAAATTTATATATACACATAAACACTACAGTCTACAACAATACTACAAGCCAGTTATATAAACTAGTCTTAAACATGAAAAGAGGAAAAGAAAAAAAGGCAGTTTGCAAACCTTTGACGTCTTTAACTTGTGATAGAACACCATCCATTTGCTTTCAAAAATGTCTCTGTCGAATTCACCGACTTTGGATGTGCAAACACTTTGGAGTTATCTTTAATGGACATACCCACACTCCTGCAAACCAATGAAAATAAAATTTGTTGAGCCATTTGATTGAAATTTACCTCATTCACTATATGTGGCAATCTCAGGGTGAAGTTAAAGAAACAGCAAAGAAACAGCAAGACTGCAAAGATAAGGGAAAGAGTGAAAAGAAAGAAGTAGGACCTACGAGCAGTTCCCGCCAATCGCCCACATGGAAAAAAACCCTGAATATTTAACGTAAGTATAATGACCTATACCAATACTGAGCGCTTGCACCACCATAGTAATTCTATACTCTATACTATGGCCTAGTGCTAGTTACACACACACATAAGTCCCCATTTTGATTCTCTTGCACTGAACTACCAAACTAATTAATGAAATTTAAAAAAAACAAAAAAACAAAACGAATAACCTAACAGATTCCCTCAAGAATGTATCGTTAACCCTATGTCGAAACCGCACAAGTCACAAATTTTCATTTTTTTTTATTGTCTTTTATTGATCTACACCGTCCAATACATATTGTGACAAAAAAATCAGAATTAAAAACCAATAGGAAATTAATTGAAACGAAGTGAGACGAATCCACACAACTCCAAAGTCCTACGATGAAATTGCAGAAGTCCACCCAGTGCTTCGCTTTGACATCTGGACTTTGATTTTATTGATTAAAGGGAGTGTGTGTGGGCACATTGGTCATAACAAAAGATGGCACGGTCGAGTGAGCCATTAGTCACAGTGGCTGAACACTTAAAAGTTGTCTAGACAGATCAGAACGTGATAGTCACCACGCCTATTCGGATATCAAACACCGCCACATCGAAGAGTGCAATGAACAAAAAGATTAAAACTCGGAACTTGAGATAAGTCGACAGACCATCTTACCATACGGCGCCATTATTATGTCAATAAAAGAAAGTATTTATAGAAAAAGATGACAAGGAGGGTTTATACATTCATTATTGGCGACTAAAATCAGGGGGCGGCTACTTGGAGAGTCTGTGGACGCTATGGTCAGAACAAAACAAAGATGATACGGTCGTGAGAACAATCCCAATCACGGTAAAAATTAGAATCCGTCTCGACACATCAAAACGTGTTGACCACCACACCTATTCGAACATCAGACACCGCCACATCAAAGAGCACAGGGAACAGGTGCGCCAACAGACAATCTTGCCATACAGCGCCACTATTTCATCAACAAAAAAGAAATGATTATGACAATATATGACAAGGGTGGGTCCATATCATTGTACATTTCAAAGACGCTCCTTATTGGCGATTAAAATCAGGGTGAGCTGTCATGTCAATCAAAAAGAATAACAAGGTGTAGGATAGACTAGCGTGTCTTACAAATATAAAAGTTTTTATTTCATAGTTCATGTGGAAATGCTGAGTGATTCGGTATTATATCGCATCTTCCAGGCATTATTAAGTATCAGATATACCCCGATAGATTAATGTTAATTATACAGCAATCCTCACCCTTTCAAATTGTTCAAAGAAGTTCGAAATATGGATAAAAACCGTCGTGCATAGAAAATTTTGCAAGCATCCGTCTAGAAGCAAAACAAATAATAGGTCACATTCATCGGAAAATATAATACCAAAACAAAGTGCATTTCGGAAATAATACATTGGATACATAATACATTGAAATGAAATTTTCTTTAATAACACCAGTGATCTGAACTTATCATTTTCTGCTTTCGATGATATTACAAATTCAAGTAATTTGGAGCCGAAGTGTTCTACACCACGATGCAAAAATTTTGGTAAGTTTTGATGAATAATTTAGCACTTTTATATACGAGAAAAACAAAACCTCTCTCTCTACCTCTCTCTCTTTCTCCTTTCCTCCTCTTTCTCTCGTCCCCCATTCCCCTCTCTCTCACTATTTCTCTCTCTCTTTTTTTTTTGGGGGGGGGTCGAACCTCCCCTTTTTGGTTGAGAGGCCGACACCTTGCCTCTGGACTACAGAGTTCCCTCGTTTAAGTAGGACATACACACATGTAATACACAGATAGTGAGACAAAGAGAGAGTACATGAGCAAGAGAGAGAGAGAGAGAGAGAGAGAGAGAGAGAGAGAGAGAGAGAGAGAGAGAGAGGGAGAGGGAGGGAGGGAGGGAGGGAGGGAGGGAGGGAGGGAGGAGGGAGGAGGGAGGGAGGGAGGGAGGAGGAGGGAGGGAGGGAGGGAGGGAGGGAGGGAGGGAGGGAGAGAGAGAGAGAGAGAGAGAGAGAGGGAAGAGAGAGAGAGAGAGAGAGAGAGAGAGAGAGAGAGAGAGAGAGAGAGAGAGAGAGAGAGAGAGAGACAGACAGACAGACAGACAGACAGACAGACAGACAGACAGACAGATAGAGAAAGTTACCCTGACGACCACATCTCAGGATGAATTAAGAGAAAACAGCAAGATAAAGAGAGAGAGAGAGAGAGAGAGAGAGAGAGAGAGAGAGAGAGAGAGAGAGAGAGAGAGAGAGAGAGAGAGAGAGAGAGAGAGGAGGGAGGGAGGGGGGAGGGAGGGAGGAGGGAGAGAGGAGGGAGGGAGAGAGAGAGAGAGAGACAGACAGACAGACAGACAGACAGACAGACAGACAGACAAACAGACAGAGAAGTCAAATAAAGCAAGAAAGGCTTACTTACTGGTGTTTTGCGTCGTGTCCTTGCTGGTGAGACGACCTGAGCCACATTGGGATACAAACCAGCACAGAGCACAGCCCCTTATCATACTGTGGCTACCTGAATGAAAATACACCAGACATAATAATAATAATAATAATAATAATAATAATAATAATAATAATAATAATAATAGTAATAATAACAATAATAATAATAATAATAATAATAATAATAATAATAATAATAGTAATAATAATAATAATAATAATAATAATAATAATAATAAAACTACTACTACTCCTCCTCCTCCCTCCCCCCCCTCCTCCTACTACTGCCAGAACTACTACTACTACTACCACCAACACCACCACCACCACCACCACCACCACCACCACCACCACCACCACCACTACTACTACTACTACTACTACTACTACTACTAATAACAATAATAATAAATCTTTATTGTCCATTTAAGGCAATTTTTTGTTTGACATAATGGTTGGGTAATCGAAAACATGGGATGTACATAATAAAACTACATTGACATTGAAAATTGGAAATTGGCTGTACTTCGAAAGATATATAAAGTCAAAATTACATATTTTTACTTTTACAAACATGCACTACTTTACAAATGCAAGCAAACACACAAAATACAAGGAGGAAAAGGTCAAGGCCATCAACTTTCCAAAGCAGCAGCCAATCCTTCCTGATATAACTATCCTGAAAAGATTTGCTACCACATCATTACAAAGAAGGTCTGCTACCACAACAGCATGAATGCTAGCCAGAGTGGATGCTACCACAGTTGGTATTACACAAGAAGGTGGAGATTACACAAGAAGGTGGATGCTACCACAACAGCAGGGCCTGGTATTACACAAGAAGGTGGATGCTACATCTATGCTACCACAACAGCAGGGCCTGGTAAAGGTGGATGCTACCACAACGGCAGATGTACTACACAGGTGTTGTGTGCCGATAATCCTACCTATATCTAGATCTACATTAAACCTAAACTTTTGACAGGGCATCCCCAATCAAGTTATATTGTCTAGATCTACATTCTGAAGCTAGCTTACCTTTGACCTAGATCTAGAGTTAGTTGTTTTGAAGATTTTCTTGTTATTATAACAGTTATAGCAAAATTCTACATCAATTCTGATTCTATTAACTTAGGCTACCAAGTAGATCTAGAAATTTAACTTGAGCTCTACTAAAATTATTGAAGAAAATGGGTGCGACAAATTCTAGACCTAGTAATCTTCGTTTCTAGGCCTCTAGATAACAATTAGACAGATCTAGATATATCTTATTTAGATCTTACTAGATTTAATCCAGATCTATCATAAAATAGCCTGTCTGTCTAGAATCTAAATCTAGAAGAATCTAAGTCTAGAAGAATCTAGATAAAAAACGTGTGCTTATTTTCAAGATCTCCCTATCCTACTAGAATCTAGATCTCAAATTCTCTGCAAGAAATAATTTTAATCTGTTAACAAGCTAGATCTATTTATTCGCTCATATACTAACCCAAACTATGGCCTAGGGAAAGCTACGGCCTAGATCTAGGGCTGTCAAACCATCATAATAAAATCTAGATCTAGATCTTACAGATCTAGAATCTAGGTCACTTCACTCAAGCAGATTGATCTTAATCTTGTCTTGCTCTAGATCTAAATTAGACTATTAAACTACAATAACCCACAAATAGGATTACATAAATCGCAAATATCATAATAGGAAATGTAAAATGACTTAGCTATGATTTTCCTGGAATGAAAGAATGAAAAATCATCGACCGCACATCACATTCACAACTGAACCGTACGACTACAGAGAGGTGTGTCAGTGCATCTCAACATTGTCTAAATTTATCCCAAAATCCTTTGCGCGAAAGGCTATTTCCACAACAAAGCCGTTAGTAGATTTCAGACTAAAAAATCTAAAAGGGAAGTAAAGAAGGTTCCAATTTTTAAATCTGAAATCTTCTCATGTGAATAGTAGGGCCTCCAGGATCAGTGTGGAAAATTGTAGTTCGTCATGAAAGTAAAAGTTAAAATAAAGCAGCGTGCTTCCGCTCATGATTAGTATGACAATCGGCAATGGACCTGGAGTCGGGAACTTTATCATGTTGTGCTAAACCATCTCACCCATTCATAACAGCAAACATAGAAGTATTTTAGTAAAAGGGAAGAATAAGAAACTTAAGAGAAAAATATGTTAAAACTAGAAAACCTCAAATAATCTGAAATCAGAGGGTAGAAAAGAATCTTGTCTGAGTGCTGGTACGAAAGCCTAACAGGCTTGTGTACTATATGCTCTCCCTCCCCCCCCCCCCCCCCCCTTGGAGTTGAGAAGGACTTTAAATGAAATGACCTGCCGGGGGATATATATGATGTGCAGTCGGTGTGCCGGATATAAGAATGCTGTTATCCCAACATCTCAACATCCGTCATTCTATTGTGAACGTCTTGAACTAAAGCCTTCATTCGGAATTAAGTCTGAATTAGATCCTTGTGGTATAAGGTTTGACATTTAATTCAGATAACAAGCAAAAAGTCTAAATCTAGATCTAAATCAAGATCTACATTTTTTCCCCCATAAATTTTGTGATACGGACTATAACTTCATCTTTCGTTTTTTTGTTTTTTTTTGGGTGGTTCTTTTTAAATTTCTTTAAAAAAAATCAAGATTAGGGAGAAGAAACACAGGAAATAGACACTACCGACTTGCATTAATACTAATACTAATGATTATAAAGTTTATCCATATAGAGCCTCATACCAAAGTCTCAGGATGCTTCACAATCACAAATACTACAATCACCCAAGACAACATTCACAATGGCAAAGGCATTACTGATTTTAAAAGGCTATAAAACAGTTTGCTACACAATTTAGTAAATATATTTGCATAAAGGGATTAATGATACATGATATAATATTATTTAAAAATCATGATATATTAAAACAACTATTTCTTGAAAAGATGGGTCTTTAAATGTTTTTTATAGGGAGAGTAACGCTAGTTGTGAATCTCACAGATTGTGGAAGAGTTTTAAACTAAAGGTCCTATTTTTCCAAACGTTTATCTCTAAAATTAGCAATATATCGACGGTGAAAGTCACAAACCGTGAAAGACGCAAACCGTGTATGTCTAAAATAAGTAACACCTTTTTTTCTCTTTTTTTACATTAGGAAGCCCTTATGCTTTGTCTAGTTAGGATTCTGTGGCACAAGAATGAATAGAAACCCACGTATAATAACCATATGAGCAATCTGTGTA
>JAXRKP010001517.1:5000-55000 GCA_037039925.1 Doris montereyensis | reverse complement strand
GATACCAATACCAAGCACGATTATTGGATCGGATCAATATTCGATACAAAGGTTACGTAGGTAGGCGTGAACGGTACTATTCCAATTTTTTAATTATAAATAAACCTGCTCAAAATGGCAGCTCAGATGAATGAAAATTCTACTCAAAGTCGGGGAAATAATACAATTTTAAATAACTGAACATCCCTTCTGGTATGAAAACTTCCTCAAATGAAAACGATCTTAGGATCATTTACACCCTACACAGAAAAATATGTATACTCTTAGTGGCCTGTCAACAGAGCCTTGGCTTAACAAAAAACGACTAACTCAGAATCTATATATATATAAAGCTGAACGTCTCTAACATTGACCGCTAATAACTCAGGAAGAACTGCGCCCACAAACTCTACATTTCACATGTAGATTTCAAATAGCCTGTCTTAGGTTCTTAGCGAATAAAACTCTTGGATCAGATCAGTATATTAATTGATTGGGAAGATTGATTTGCCTGCAATCCACAAAACTTTCTATTGTTACAAAATCTAATTTTATCGATTCCCGGTTATTACAATAACAAGCCCCGTAACTCAGTATCGAGTACTGATTTGATCAAATAATCGTATTTGACATCACCCGCAACCGATACAGTGGTTTCTGAGCTAACCACTGTCAAAGTGCCAGATACCTAATTTCATAATAATGAGAACGTTTTAATTATCATCCAATTTCATTTACGGGCATGCTTGTTCTATATTTAGACTAACAAAGGCGACATCAGCCACCGAGTCCTTGTAGAAATGTGAAGTTCTGGGCTTGAATGTTAGCAACGATGTGTTGGACGTTGCCTTGGAGCTGCAGCAACAAAAAACAAAAAAAGAAAAGAGGTTCCTTTAAGGTAATGACAGCCCACAGACTCACTGTAGCTTGATAAAACAGGTGACAATAGTCACCTCCTGGATAAGATGCTAGTCTGAGGCAGGTTTTTACTCCCAAGCTAGTGCTTGTGCCGGGGTTTTGAGCGGAAAATATATTTTAAGTGTCTTTTCCAAGGAACACAACGTCAGAACTAGCTTTATTCAAATGCAAACCTGGGACATCCTGATCCAAATCCGGCACTCTAACTAGTCGGCCACCGACACCACGATTTTCCCATTCTAGCTGCGAGCTAAAATATTTATCAATATGAATTCACAATGGATACATTTCTTTTCACTACTAGTAAACGTGTACACAAAGAAAATCGGAGCAAATAGCGATAATCTGACTCCTTAACAAACAAAATGCTGTATATAGATAACGTGCATGTAAGCATATCTCTATCGATTAATGACTGACCAATTCCATGAGTGTTTCCACAGCGTGAGAGACCGCCTCCATCGATGGATGCTGCATGGCTTTGCTGATGAAAGGTACAATGCGACCCAGTTTGAGTAGCTGTGGAGATCGATTTAAATCAATGATAAGAATGAGGAAGACACAAGAAATTTTTTGTAGTTGAATGTTATTGGACTAAATTACACACAAACGAAACATGCACACACACATAAACATATCAAACAATACAGATAACATCGTAGATCAAAGATCACTTTTATGAATTCATGATCATGACATTGGTCACAGGGAGATGACATGGTTTCAATTTCTTTGTTTCATTGAAATTTGCCCAGTCCACGGTTGATTTGATTTGGTTTTAATTAACTCACATCCACATCTTAGGTGAACTCTGGGTTTTTGGTAGGATTTTTAAATTTTGCCGGACTGCCCTCTAAACAGACAAGGAATCTTTAGCATGCACACGGTGTTGTGATCTGCACGTGGGACCTCCCTTTTTTCGTCACTGGACCAGGGTGGTGGTGGGGGAGGGGGAGGGGGGGGTGAGATTTTCTTGCAAAAATTAAGAACATTGCTCAATCGTTGGCAGGGCTCAACCCCACTACCTCTTGGTTGAGAGCCCGACACTTTGCCTCTGGACCACCGAGTCCCCAGAGTGAGTGAAGAGGAAACAGCAGGTTTGCACAGTGTTTTGTACGCAAAGAGTGAAAGGAAAGAATGAGGCCTACGAAACTAGTAGTGTAGTAGGACTTGACAGCTATCCAATAATGATCAAATGAGAATAAAAAGATGAGGACAAAAAAAAAAAGAAGTCAAAATAGACCAAACAAAAGGCTTATTCTATAGCTCGATTTCATTAATTCTCCTGACACAGTTATTTCTCTCCCATGGCTATTTATAGTAAATATATCGACCAATGACACGACACTGACTTTGATCTGCAGGCAGAGCTCCTCCAGGCGAGTTCTCAGCATCTCAGGGGGCAAGTAGTCTTGAGAGACCTGGAAGTGGAACTCAGTGTACAGGTGGAAACAGTAGCCTGCTTGGACACTGGTGAGACAAGGGAGGTGGGTGTACAAGATGAGATGAAATAAAATAAGATAAGATGAGATGAGATGAGGGAGGCAAGATAATATTTTTTTTAAAGGATAAGAATTAAAGTAAGATAAGATGAGATAAGATGAGATAAGATAAGATAAGATAAGGTATGGTAAAATATGGTGAGGTAAGATGAGATAAGATAAAATAAGATAAGGTAAGGTAATGGTACAGTTAGGTAGGGTAAGATAAGATGAGGTAAGGTGTAAAGTAAGGTAAGATGGGATGGGATAAGATAAGGTAAGGTAAGGTAAGATGAAAGAAAATAAGGTAAGGTAAGATAAGGTAAGATAAGGTGAGATAAGATAAGATGAGGCAAGGTGAGATTTTTAAATGGATAAGGTATAAGATAAGATGAGATGAGATAAAATAAGATAAGAAAAGGTAAGGTAAGGTAAGGTAAGGTAAAGGTAAAGTAAGATAAGGTAAGGTAAGATGAGATAAGGTAAGATAAGATAAGATAAGATAACATGAGATATGATATGAGATAATATAAAATGAGATAAGATAAGATGAGATAGGGAAATATACGGTAAGAAAAAAACATATTATAAGATAAGGAAGGATAAGACATGATGAGGCATGATAGCATAAGATAGGATAAGAAAGACAGGATATGATGAGATAATATACAATAAGGTAAGACAAGACAAGGTAAGATAAAGAAAAGATAAGGTAAGAAAAGATAGGATGAGGTAAAATTGGATGGCATAAGATAATGTATGCTTTATTGTCCTGAAGAGTGAGACAAAACTTTGGTGTGTTACATTATATTATTTATTCTCAATTTTAGATTTGTTTCATGCTTATACCTTTCTGATGAATGTTTCAAACATGAGAGAAAACCCCCACGCCATTAAGTTATGCCACATAGCACATGAAATCTCCACATAAGATCAAGAGATGAACATGACAGCATTAGCTGCCAGAATTTCATAGACAATGGTAGATATAATCTTTTGTATCTGTCTTTGTTACATTAACCCTTGTACGGCTGGACCTCCAGTATCCTTTTCACTACCAATATCAAAGAATAGACTAGTCTTTGCCGTGTACATGGCCAGCAACGGCTGTCTCATTTAGATGACAAGGCTGTTTGCGATAAACCTCTACATGTGTCTGCTATAAAAATAAAACTGTACATCCTAATAAATCTAATGGGAATAAACATATTTTTTCTGCTTCTCATCTTCGTCAAGAAAAATTTACATGGAATGTCAATCTACAGCTTTCTCGTATTAAAATAAACTAGAACATAGCTTAACAGGTAAATGTCATCGTTTTTGTCATTGTTTACCCGATTTAAACGTAATAGTAATCATGCTCATTCTTTTGTATCCTTTCAACTTTCACTCCCATGAAATGATGTAAAATGGGGCTCATTTCATGAGTCAGTCATTGTATAATGAAATTGATGCCAGTGGTGCCAGTAAAGCAGATTATTCTAGATAAAACTGGTAAAAATATACGGGGTATTCCCAAAACCCGTAAGCCAGTGAAATATTACAGGACAGGACCCACCAAGTTGGTGTGGACATAGGTATTTTTAAAAGCGTTAAGAGACAAGCAAATATCCAGACTCGCAGGTTGAGGGTTAAAATCAAAATGGGCTTTCTAGAATGACTTCAGTATGTAATTTCTGAAGGCTCGACAAAGGTAAACGTCTGGTGCCGTATTGTTTGCGTTTGGCAATTCACATTGAGTCTCACCGTCCGGCTCTCCCCCGTCTCTGCTTGGCGTTGGCCTTTGACACCCATTTGGGCTCCAGGACGTCAGATTCATCTCTGGGCTAAAGTCCTTCACTTTGATCTTCCCACAGTCGATCACAAAGACAACATCATCAATCGTTATACTGAAGAGTAAACAAACAAAACAAAACAAAAAACGGGTGAAATTTCACCACAATGATGTCAACCGAGTCATAGAAACAGTTGGAGCAAAAATAGTTACTACTATGTTTAATTGGTTACATTGCAAAGTACCACGTCCACCATAGCAATAGTCTCAGAGTGAATGAAGAGGAAACAGCAAGATAAAAGACATATGAAAGAGAGAGAGAGAGAGGGAGAGGGAGGGAGGGAGGGAGGGAGGGAGGGAGAGAGGGAGGGAGAGGGAGAGAGAGGGAGGAGAGGAGGGAGGGAGGGAGGGAGGGAGAGAGAGAGAGAGAGAGAGAGAGAGAGAGAGAGAGAGAGAGAGAGAGAGAGAGAGAGAGAGAGAGAGAGAGAGAGAGAGAGAGAGAGAGAGAGAGAGAGAGAGAGAGAGAGAGAGAGAGAGAGAGAGAGAGAGAGACAGAGAGACAGAGAGAGAGAGAGAGAGAGAGAGACAGAGACAGACAGAGAGAGAGAGAGAGAGAGAGAGAGACAGAGAGAGAGAGAGAGAGAAAAGCAGAGCCTACAAGTTAGCACCAACCAAGCACCCACCAATGATGTTCAATTTTTAATTGCCCGCTAATTGCAAAGATTTATGAAAAGCCAAATTTTGTAGTAAGAAGAAACAAAAACAAGCAAAAAACACACATATGTCTTAGCAGACAGAGGTGTCTGATCTGTTTCATTGTCAAACTTACCCCGTCCACAACATGCATTGATCTCCCTCCCGGTGAATTCAGAGGAATAGCAGGATGAAAGACAACTGAAAAAAGTGAAAGGAAAAAAATAGGGCCTAGTACCAAGAGAAGAGCACCCGCCACAGACGGCCTCATTACCTACCTGGTTTCAGCTATGTTTGTGGCAACAACGATTTTGCGCACTCCTGGAGGCGGCCGGTCAAAGATTTCCCTTTGATTTACCGTTGGCATTAGCGAATGGAGGGGGATAACCCGCAAAGAACCTGGGAAAAGAAGTTCAGTTTAAAAACACAATTTTTGTTTCGCAGACTAATATTGCTAAAGTGGTGAGGAATTCAATTCGATTCAAATACTTTATTTCATCCGAGAGAGAAATTTGTTTTACAAACGTGTAAAAAATGAATAGGAGTATAAGTAGATAATTTGTATAAATGGACATTAAAATGAATGTTTTTTCATGCACACAATATGCATAATCGTATATGTTATTAAAGAAGAAAACAATAGATAAATATTGCATTAAAAGCGATTACTTATCATATCACATATTCCAATATAAATAATAATTCTGGTAAAAACGTGTTTCGTCTTCAAACTATCTCTAGAATTTTCATTCACTTAAGGGAGGAGCGGGTTCTGTAGCCATTTTGAAAACCCATAGAGCAAGCCAATAAGGGCCTCGATTTTTGAGTTCTACGTATCTAAATTAGAGGAGAAAATATGAGAAACATATGAGAAATATGTTGGGTGTTGCCATGGCAACGCAACCATATTGGATTTATGACGCTAGAATAACATGCATTTTCAAAATGTAAAATCTGCATCAATTATTTTGGTATGTGTCTCAAAATTGGTACACTCCTTCATCTACATCTCTAGAACAAAAGAATGCATAGGTTAGGACGAATCTATCAAAATTTTAGTTTTATGGTGTGTTGAAAGTTGCATATAAAATGTTAACAATTTACAGCAATTTTATTCCATTAAAAAATTCATTTTTCAGAACGTATACAAAATGACATCTAACACATGCACACTTTTATTCCATGCATCAAAAGCAAGGTTTGTGTCAAATTTGAAGTCAATCAGATAAAAATGCGAGCTAAGTTAGACAAAAACAGTCCAAAAATGACATATTGAGATATTCATATGTTTCTCTTATTTTCTGTTATTTAAATACATTTTCTCCCATAAACCTAAGAAAAGAGTAGGATAATACTTTGAAACATCATAAAACCTTGAGAGGTTCTCAACTACTTCTTATTGACACTGTTTAAAGTACACCAGCACCTTTTTACTCATTTTGAGATGGTGCCTTTTGATAATAGGTGCGCGGAATATGTTCCGTAACTTCTGGCCGATCTAAGGCACTATTCATAATAGATGTTCAAATAAGGATGTTTTGCATAGCGTTCATTGTGGCGATCAAAATAACTACCAACTTGCCGTACTTTAGATAACATTTCTGGCTTTTATTGTATAATAGCTGTGTTGAAAGATAGGCCTGTATTGTTTCTAAAAAATTTGTATAAATTCAAAGAATCGATACTGAGCTTCTCTTATGATATCATTATGGCGGGAATGAACTGCTCTATCCACTAGTATGATAGACTAGATTTGTCCCATTTTCGGCAAAAATGGCATTCCCAGAACCCGCTCCTCCCCTTAAACTTTATAATATGTTTTATTTAAAAGTTTTATGCCTGTCGGTAAAAAGGTAAAAAGAGGAAACGTCCACGACTGATACTTCAGCATGTGCCATAAAATAACCTAGTGGAAGCTCCGACAGATTGGCAATTGGCACTCAATGCTCAGCAAATTTGTATGGCTTTGAAACGTATCACTCTTATGGGGGACAGAATAAATCTGGCATGGAGTAATAACTTTATGTTTGGCACTCAGGGTTAATAACAAAACTAAATGTTGGAGGTGGGGTGGAGTGGGAAAAAGTCTCGTCTTGATTGACTCGACTGAGGACATTGCTTATAGAGATTTGGAAAACACAACATAGATGGACTTAATTTGGTTTCATTTTTAGCCACACCCACAACTAAGGTAATCTCAAGGTTTTCGGTTGGATTTTAAAAATGTTTGCCCCGACCGCCCTGTCGATAGCCAAGGGGTCTTTAGCATGCACAGAGTGTTGTGATCCGCACATGTAACCTCCCTTCTTTCATCATCCCTCTCCGATGGGACTAGGCGTTGCTCCACCTACCTGGACCAAGGGGGTGGGTTGTTACTAAAAAAAAAACCTAAAAAACTCAAGAAAATTTGTCAACCTGTCCCGCGCCTTACCTATTTATCACCATGTCCCCCAGATAAAAGGAGAGACGAATTTGACATGATTTGATTTACCCACATCCACAACTAAGGTGATCTCCGGGATCTCAGTAGAGTTTTTAATTTTGCCCGGACTGCCCTGTAAACTGCCAAGGGATCTGTAACGTGCACAGAGTGTTGTGATCTGCACATGGGACCTCCATTTTAGCGTCCGTCTCCGATGGGACAAGATGTCGATCCACCTACCTGGACCAGGGTAGTAGATTGTGCTCGAAAAAAACTCGAGAAAATTTCTTCAACTTTCTTTTAGTTGAGAAACCAACACTTTTGCCTCTGGAGTACCGAGTCTCCCAGATAAAAGGAGGGATTTAATGTAAGAAAAAAACGACAAAAAGATGGGGAAGAAACCAACCTGAATGGTATCGTGGAGTCTTTTGAATCATTTCATTCAGCTTTTTAATGTCATCCCAGCCAGGGACAAAGACTAAGATGGCTCCCTCCTACAGTGAATACAACAATACAAAGACAAAGCTAGCCATAAAAAAATTATCTATAAATAAAATAGTGTGTGTGTGTGTCTCTCTCTCTCTGTCTCTCTTTCTGTCTGTATCTGTCTGTTTGTCTCTGTCTGTCTGTCTGTCTGTCTGTCTGTCTATCTATCTGTCTGTCTGTCTCTCTCTCGCTCTATGTCTGTCTGTCTGTCTGTCTGTCTGTATCTCTCTCTTCTCATGTGATTCATTAACAGATAATTTAATAGCTGCCCATACACCGAAAGGTAGAATGGAAACTGATAAGGAAAAGAAAGGTAGAATGGGAACTGATAAGGAAAGAAAGGTAGAATGGGAACTGATAAGGAAAAGAAAGGTAGAATGGGAACTGATAAGGAAAGAAAGGTAGAATGGTAGAATGGGGAACTGATAAGGAAAAAGAAAGGTAGAATGGGAACTGATAAGGAAAGGAAAGGTAGAATGGGAACTGATAAGGAAAGGAAAGGTAGAATGGGAACTGATAAGGAAAGGAAAGGTAGAATGGGAACTGATAAGGAAAGGAAAGGTAGAATGGGAACTGATAAGGAAAGGAAAGGTAGAATGGGAACTGATAAATGGAAAAGAAAGGTAGAATGGGAACTGATAAGGGAAAAAAGGTAGAATGGGAACTGATGAGGAAAGGAAAGGATAACTCACTAGCATGATCGTTATTTAAAAATACATGGTAAAAATTCCATCCCCACTGTAGATTCAATATCAAAATTACTTTTAGCTGAATAGCCTATAACTACCTGTACTTAGGAAAAACAGTACAGAAACTTTTTTTAAAAACCTAGAAAAAAAAAACAACAAACATTCACACAAAAATTTGTTTTAATGCTAAAAATAAAATATGGCTGCAGGAAAAAAAAATCATTTTAACATGACTGGACTGCGACAAGGCAGCGGTTTAGTTTGAGCAGCCAATGGAACGAGAGCTAAAACATAACAACGTGTCAACCAGAACTTACCTCCATGGTGACACAAATGTGGTTGATGATATGGTTGATGAGCTCAAGGTCAATTTTTGAATAGTCAAAGTTTCGCAACATCTCCACTATCCGCCGATTGTACCTGCGGGCACAATGGCAAACGTAGCAGAGTGTCATATGACTGCAATGGTGGGCTGTCATATGACGGCAATGGTGGGCTGTCATATGACGGCAATGGTGGGCTGTCATATGACGGCAATGGTGGGCTGTCATATGGCGGCAATGGTGGGCTGTCATATGACGGCAATGGTGGGCTGTCATATGACGGCAATGGTGGGCTGTCATATGACGGCAATGGTGGGCTGTCATATGACGGCAATGGTGGGCTGTCATATGGCGGCAATGGTGGACAAGGGGAAAGAGGCAAGCATTTGGGGTGAAGAAGAACGACGTAAAAAAGAAAAGTAAGTCCCGTATTCAGAGTTGAGCGCAGGAGTAATCAGAAACAGAGTCCTGATTATTCTAGGCATACCGCATAGTGCGATAGTATGCCATTGCTTTCCAATCTGCCTCTACTTTTCCTCAGTCTGAATAGACCTAGCTATACACTTCACTGCCGGGTTGACAGGACAAATTTCAGACTTCGTTTATTTTCAAGATCTCCTGACAATATTCAAGGCCAGTTTTGTTGTCAAGATGTGTGTGTGTGTGTGTGTGTGTGTGTAACTATGGATGAGTGTGCGTGTTGTGTCTGAATGTTAATCATGGTTGTATTATTATGTTCAATTGTGTTATACGATGGTGCGAGTGAACGATGTTTTGAACAACATATTATGTGTAAACTTATGTACATAATGTATTTTGTAACATGAGAAATATAAATCAAAAGAAAAATTGCCTTCTTTGGACAATATAGATTATTAATATTATTATTATTATTATTATTATTATTATTATTATTATTATTATCATTAATATTATTATTATTACTATCATTATTATTATGAGACAGGTACGAACATACTCATTTCATAGTAATGCAATTGTAGTAATGGATCAAAATAAATGATTATCAGACAAAATCGCTAAATAAGAAATTAAGAACTTGCCTTCCCGAGATGTTTCTACACCAAACTTGGTAATTCTCTTCCATTTCAAGTTCTTCGGGTGATTTTTTTCGACCTCCCCATCTCCTACTACGACTCATCTCCCCGATCCATTGTAGCTGAAAGAGATGGAAAAGAAGTTAAAAATTGATAGTTGAGAATGTTGCCATGTCACCCTTGCCAATCCTCATACGTATACAGTACAGACCTAGGCTGAACCGAAAGGTCGTCTTAATCTAAAGACAAAGATGAATCTATAATCCATATCCCCGCACAAATACAGGCTCAAGGACTGCACACCCGGGCAGTGGACAGGTAAGCACCTATACGGGAAGAAGATGATCCCGCCCTCCACGAGGCTCTTGCTGCCTTGCAGGTCGGTCTTGCTTGACCAAAGGCTAAGGGAGTTAACCCTGACAGAAAATAACCTGCTGCCTTGCAGGCCGGTGTTGGTTGACCAAAGGTTAAGGGAGTTAACCCTGATAGAAAATAACAACCTGCTGCCTTGTAGGCTGGTCTTGAATGACCAAAGGCTAAGGGGTTAACCCTGACAGAAAATAACAAGGCCTGGTAGGGGCCTCAAGGTGGCAGACCCACCATTTACCTAGGGTACAGTGGGCTAATCCCCTGCTTATCCGAAACCTAACTGATGCAGAGAAATAAATATAATATACCCGGCTTGACCTTTCAATGACGAAAATGGAAACGAACACGGACTGTGATTTTTGGAACATGGAGTGTTAGGGCAATAAATGGAAAAAGAGTTAGAATTAGTTGAAGAAATGGAAAAATTCAAAGTAGACATTTTGGCTATTACAGAAACAAAGAAAAAGAACAAGGAATAGAAAATGTAGGACCAAATAATATTTTAATCTTCTCAGGAGTAGATGTCAAAGATAGAGCTAAAGCAGGAGTAGGTCTCCTAGTGCATAAAAGGCATGAAAAGCTACTAGAAAGCTGGAAATTTATAAGCCCACGGCTATAAGAGGTGAATATTCAACCAAAAGGAAGAGAAATTAAATCATTAATAGCTTATGGATGCCACTAAAGAAGAAAAAGATACCTTCGAAAACGATTTGCAAATAGCTGCAGAGAATCTTAAACACAAACAGAAACTAATGGTTTTAGGAGATTTAAACGCTAGAGTAGGCAACAATATAGAAACGTCAGGTGGAGTAATAGGTAAGACAACAACTTCTCCAAATGGAAAGAGACTAATAGATTTTTGCCTAAAGAATAACATGAAAATAGCCAACACCTTTTTTCTTCATAAAGATATCCACAAATATACAAGAGTAAATGAAGACAGGTGTGAAAAGTTAATGATAGACTACATAATAGTTAGAAGCTCCCTTTTTTACAGTACATTGGATGCAAGAGTGAGCAGAGGAGCAGAAATATTTAGTGATCGTCACCTAGTGATTGCCAAAATGACATTACTAACTGAAGAAAACAAACAGAAAAGGAAAGAGAAGAGAAAAGCTACTAAACTCAAAATAGAGGAACTAAATAAACCAGTAGTAAAACAGGTACACCAATCTAGGATAAAAAGATTTATCAGTGAGTAACAGATGGATCTGAATGATAGCACAATAGAAGAAAAGTGGCAAATGTATAAAGAAACACTCCTCAGTTGCACTGAAGAGGTCTGCGGTAGGAAATAAATTAAAGGAGATGGGAAAAGAACAGCTTGGTGGAATCAGGATGTCAAAACTAAGATCAATGAAAAGAAGGATGCCTAGAAGAAATACTTGCAAACAAAGAGACCAGAGGGTAGGATAGATTACGTGAATAAAAGAACTATCGCCAAAGAGGAAGTGAGGAAAGCAAAACAGGAACAATGGGAAGAGTTTGGACAAAGACTTCAAGAAAGCTATCAATGAAATCAAAAGCTGTTCTGGGGGGGCAATGAAGAGCCTGAGAAAGACCAAAGCATGCCCAATACGACAAATTAAGAATGCCAAAGGAGAAATAATGAAAGAAGAAAGCCAAATCATGGAAGCGTGGAGAAAGTATTTTCAACAATTACATAATCCCTCCAGAACGAGTAAAAGAGTAACAAGTAATCTAGAGGAGACAGCTGAAGATGTAGATATATCAATGGAAGAAATCCAAACAGCTATAAGAAAAGTGAAATTAGGAAAAGCCCCAGGAGCAGATCAAGTTCATCCAGAAATGATTAAAAACCAAGGGAGAGAGGCAGACAAACTACTACATGCAATATGCCAACAAGCATGGAAGTCAAAACAGGTGCCAGACGCCTGGAAAAAGGGAACGTAGTACCAATACATAAGAAAGGATCAACTATGGAATGCTCTTGAGAGGGATATCACTACTTAGAGTTCCAGGAAAAGTATATGCCAGGACACTGGAAAATATGCCAGGACACTGGAAATGAGATTAAGGAAAAGAGTAGAGGATCAGATTGAAGAGCATCAGAGTGGATTTAGACCAGGAAGAAGTGTACAAGACCACATATTTACAATTAGACAAATAATAGAGAAATTCCTTGAGAGAAACATTGATTGCACCTGTGTTTTATTGACTTAGAAAAGGCATTTGATACTGTGAGGAGGGACGAACTATGGCATTATTTAAAAGAACACAATGTAGAGCAAAATTTAATAGAAGCCATTTAAAGTTTTTACAATAAACCAACATGTGCAGTGAGAGTAGCTGGAAACATATCTGCAGAATTTGATGTTCATATAGAAGTATGACAGGGTTGTATCCTAAGTCCTCTTTTGTTTATCACATTTATGGATTCAATCACAAAGGCATCCTCAAAAATGAAGAAAATGAATGTAGGTATGTTTTCAAACCAGTAAATGTGATGATTTAGTTCCGTTTGGAAAATCAGAAAGTGACCTTCAGTCGAATATCAACATTATGAACAATGAACTAATTAAAAGAGGAATGAGAGTAAATGCAAGGAAAACCAAAACAATGCTAGTAACTAGGAAGCTAAAACACAAAATCTTAAAATGGGCAGGGAGAATTTAGAACAAGTTCAAGGCTACAATCACCTAGGAGTAATGATTAACTCAGAGGGAAAGCTAAGAGAAGAAATCAGCCAGAGAATCAAAAAGGCAAGTGCAATATATAACCATCTAGGAAAGGCTTTTGCAGGTAAGCAAGTATTGTAAAACAAAAACGAAAATGGCAGTATACAATACAGTTTATTGTCCTACTCTCCTCTATGGCAGTGAAACCTCGACCTTAGACAGTAGAGTACAGGCAGCTGAAATGAAATATCTAAGAAGAGTAGAAGGGAAAACTAAAAGAGACAAAATCAGAAACACAACAATAAGAGATCAAACCAAAGTAGATGGCATAAAAACAAAGATAGAAACAAATCAATTGAGATGGCTTGGGCATGTAAACAGAATGAATGACAATAGAATAGCGTAATCAGTATACAGTGCTAAAGCCCAAGGTAAAAGACCAAAATACAGACCTCGGAGAAAGTGGGAAGAAGATATAAAAGAGGCATTGAAGCATAGAATTTAATTTTTTTGGAAGGAAACAAAAATGTCAGAACAAAGCATCCTGGAGAAAGATCATCTTGAGCATCTGAACCCATACACCGAAAGGTAGAATGGGAACTGATAGATAAAGAAAGAAAGGACTGCACAGCGTTCATCCCCCTACCAGACCATTTCATCCAAGGTCTTTCTCAACCACCCTTGAGAACATACAGTACAGCAGCTTGTTAGGCGCTTTGCACTAACACTCTAGCAAGATCTTTCTCTAACTATAACTGGGTATTTATTTCCACCTGAGTTGAGTGAGGACAGAGTACAACATCGTGAAAAAAAAAGCAACTGGGCCAGGCATAAAATAACTCTTTCGCTACAACGCCTCCAAATCTAGATCTAACTTTCACTGCATCACAACAATGGCCGCTGACAATCCTTTCAAGGCACCACTAATGGAGAGACTACCGTTAGATGTAAAAGTGTTGATTGTCTTATCAACGAAGAGTGGATTACGACCCTCCCGATATGTCATTTTCCCTGACTCAACCTCCGGCATCGCAGGCACCAACTGCTGGCCACCAGTGAAATATTGTTTTACTTGATTTAATTTTACCCACGTCCACAACTAAAGTGATCTCATGGGGTTTCAAATTTTGCAAGGTTATAGGAAAAGGGAAGGGAAGTTAGTATCTAAATTTTATTAGAGGAGAGGCAAGGTTATAGGAAAAGGGAAGGAAGTAGACTAGTATCTATAACACAGATTTATTAGAGGAGAGGCAAGGTTATAGGAAAAGGAAGGAAGTAGACTAGTATCTATAACACAGATTTATTAGAGGAGAGGCAAGGTTATAGGAAAAGGGAAGGGGAGAGACTAGATTTATTAGAGGAGAGGCAAGGTTATAGGAAAAGGGAAGGGAAGTAGACTAGTATCTATAACACAGATTTATTAGAGGAGAGTAAGGTTTTAGGAAAAGGGAAGGGAGTAGACTAGTATCTATAACACAGATTTATTAGAGGAGACGTAAGGTTATAGGAAAAGGAAGGGAAGTAGACTAGTATCTATAACACAGATTTATTAGAGGAGAGAGACGTAAGGTTTTGGAAAAGGGAAGGGGAGTAGACTAGTATCTATAACACAGATTTATTGGGGAGACGTATTATAGGAAAAGGAAGGGAAGTAAGACTAGTTTTAACACAGATTTATTAGAGGAAACGTAAGGTTTGGAAAAGGGAAGGGAGTAGACTAGTATCTATAACACAGATTTATTAGAGGAGACGTAAGGTTATAGGAAAAGGGAAGGAAGAAGACTAGTATCTATAACACAGATTTATTAGAGGAGACGTAAGGTTTTGGAAAAGGAAGGAGTAGACTAGTATCATAACACAGATTTATTAGAGGAGACGTAAGGTTATAGGAAAAGGGAAGGAAGAAGACTAGTATCTATAACACAGATTTATTAGAGGAGACGTAAGGTTATAGGAAAAGGGAAGGAAGTAGACTAGTATCTATAACACAGATTTATTAGAGGAGAGGTAAGGTTATAGGAAAAGGGAAGGAAGTATCTATAACACAGATTTATTAGAGGAGACTTATAGTATCTATAACACAGATTTATTAGAGGAGACGTAAGGTTATAGGAAAAGGGAAGGAAGAAGACTAGTATCTATAACACAGATTTATTAGAGGAGAGGTAAGGTTATAGGAAAAGGGAAGGAAGTAGACTAGTATCTATAACACAGATTTATTGATCAAACATTGATAAGCCTACTTTGTCATTTCCAGAATCTCTTCCAGTAAATACTCCTTGACAGGGAAGGTGTAGCCAGGGATGTTGAGCATTGGGCAATTACCTGCCATTGGAAAATAAGAAGGAGAAAAACAGAATAATGCATAAACAAATGATCAAACTTCATTGATCCGTCCTTTCCTTGTGCTGTGTATGCATCTACGTATGTATTCTAAGTAGCTATGTTTGTATATGTATGTATGTTTGAGTGTAAGTAGATCTGGGTATGCATGTTTGTATGAACAAACGTATGTATGTATTTATGTGTCTATTTGTCTATGTGTCTGGGTGCCTATGTGTTCACATATGTAACGTGCATGCATGCTTGATGTGTGTATGTATGTGTGTGAATGTGTATGTATCTGAGTGTACCTAATTTATGTATCTATCTGTGTGTCTATCTACCTATATATCCTGTACTATGTCTGTATGTTCGATCCTACCTGCTGCCCAAGCACCACGAGGATAAGTAAGCAAGTGATGTCTGTATGTACCTGTGTCTGTTTATGTATATTTATCTTCCTATTTATATGAATCAGTTTTTAAGATAAAATTACAATGTTTGATCATTATCATTAATATGAAATAAACAGCACATAATATCGACGGTGAAAGTCGCAAACCGTTTAAGTCTAATTTTGGATGTTTTGAGAAAATCAAAGAAAAAGATGATGCGCATTTTAATCTATTTTCACAGACATGCACGGTTTGCAAGTGTCCAAAACTAAAAAACCAATATGGATACACGGATTACTTATATGGTTATTATACAGGTTTCTAATAATTTTTGTGCCACGGAATCCTAATTAAACGAAGCATAGGGCTTCCTAAAGATAAATAATAGATGTTACTAATTTTAGACTTAAACGGTTTGCGACTTTCACCGTCGATATATGAAAGCTTACTATCTGAACTAACCAAAATACTTTGAAAACATTTCAGCATTGAGGGTGGCGCTCATCAGAATGACTTTTAAAGACGGCCTTTTCGGAAGCAGGTCTTTCAGGATGATCATCAGAAAATCTGATTGCAGATCTCGTTCGTGGATTTCATCAATGATCACGTGTGTCGCTCTATCCAGCTGCCTGATTTTCAAATTTAAGAAAAAAAAATTATTGGTGCTAGTTATGAGGACAATTCTGTTGCATTTATTTCAGTTCAATGACGAGAAGTCAGTTAAACAGAAAAATGGTAAGAAATTAAAAATGATCCAAAGTATAATTCATGTGTGGAAAAATTAACCCATAAATGCGAGTATAAACAAAATTGCACTGATTTCTAGCCAAACTATAAGAAAAGATATTGCGAATGTAAAGTAAATTTTAAAAATTTGTTCCGTAGTGTTACAACAATTTGAGCTTACAACAAGCAAGATTTTGGAGAAAACACTTCTATTGCAATAAAAATGAGAATCGAAACGTTTTGTAATCCTGTGCTATTTATCTTTGCAACTCCTCTTTCTACATGGAGCTAGACCTATACAAATGGCACTTACGAGTCCTTCTCTAACATCTTCAGCACAATTCCTGTTGTGCAGAACAAAATAGAGCCTTGTGTGCGAGGTTTTTTCCTGAAATTCAAACCAATAACAAGAAAAAATCATAATAATGATCTTATAAACAAAACTTCTTCTGTGGAAACCAAAAACATCAAACATAACGCTGAGAACAAAGTATGAAATTTGCAAACATTTGCATCCACTCAAGCGAACAATCTTAGACATGATACAAAGACAGAAACGAAAGCTTCTGTCATTGATGTCTTAATATTGATGAATAGTTGTAGTTTATTTTTGAATTTTACTTTCTGAAAAATTGTCATAAACTTCTTTCATGAAGACTATACATTCATCTTATTGATTTCATTGTAAATCCACCATCATCAACTCACGTCTCCAGACGGATCTGATATCCAACGCTGGACTGACCAGTTGTATTCACATTTTCACACCTTTCCGCTGCTACCCTTTCTGCCACCTGAATCGATAAGATTACATTTTCAGATAAACACCAGAACACACAAATAGGAAAAGAAAGGTCTTTTGCTTGAAGTTTGTCGAATTTAAGTCCAAGTACAAAAAAGTTTGATGTCAATGACTTGTGGTTATACGTTCGAGAAAAATGCAAAATGAATGACATGTCTCTACAATAGATGGAGCTCGTGAATGCTAAAAATCAAGAAAATATGGCAGAAACTTAAATGCTTGTCAGCTAGAGCTAAGTAAAAAAAAAAAAGGCATGAGCCACATTTTTAAAAGAGTGACAGTTTTGATGGCAAACAGAAGTGGCAATTTTGATAGCAAACAGAAGAGTGACAATTTTCATGGCAAACAGAAGAGTGACAGTTTTGATGGCAAATAGAAGAGTGACAGTTTTGATGGCAAATAGAAGAGTGACAGTTTTGATGACAAACAGAAGAGTGACAGTTTTGATAGCAAATAGAAGAGTGACAGTTTTGATGGCAAATAAAAGAGTGACAATTTTGATGACAAACAGAAGAATGACAGTTTTGATAGCAAACAGAAAAGTGACAGTATTGATGGCAAACAGAAGAGTAACAGTTTTGATGGCAAACAGAAGAATGACAGTTTTGATGGCAAATAAAAGAGTGACAATTTTCATGGCAAACAGAAGAGTGACAGTTTTGATGGCAAATAGAAGAGTGACAGTTTTGATGGCAAATAGAAGAGTGACAGTTTTGATAGCAAATAAAAGAGTAACAGTTTTGATAGCAAATAGAAGAGTGACAGTTTGAATGGCAAATAAAAGAGTGACAGTTTTGATGGCAAATAGAAGAGTGACAGTTTTGATAGCAAATAGAAGAGTGACAGTTTTGATAGCAAATAGAAGAGTGACAGATTTGATGGCAAATAGAAGAACGACAGTTTTGATGGCAAACAGAAGAGTGACAGTTTTGATAGCATAGAAGAGTGACAGTTTCTGTGCCAAACATGAAGAGTGACAATTTTGATAGCAAACAGAAGAGTGGCAGATTTGATAACAAACAGAAGAGTGACAGTTTTGATGGCAAACAGAAGAGTGCCAGGTTTGATAGCAAACAGAAGAATGACAATTTTGATGGCAAACAGAAGAGTGACAGTTTTGATGGCAAATAGAAGCGTGACAGTTTTTGACGGCAAATAAAAGAGTGACAGATTTGATGGCAAATAGAAGAATGACAGTTTTTAAGGCAAACAGAAGAGTGACAGTTTTGATAGCAAATAAAGAGTGACAGATTTGATGGCAAATAGAAAAGTGACAGTTTTTATAGCAAACACAAGAGTGACAGTTTTGATAGCAAACAGAAGAATGACAGTTTTGATGGCACATAGAAGAGTGACAGTTTTGATAGCAAATAGAAGAGTGACAGTTTTGATGGCAAATAAAGAGTGACAGTTTTGATGGCAAACAGAAGATGGCAAATAGAAGAGTGACAGTTTTGATGGCAAATAGAAGTGACAGTTTTGATGGCAAAACATTGATAGAATTGTGAGGATACACCCACAACCGATACATCGGCAATTAGCATAGGACTAACTAGTCAAGTGGAAACACCAGATTGGTGATTGGCACTCAATGCTTAGCAAAGCTATTTGCCTTTGAAATGTAATACTCTTGCGGGGGGAATAGCATTAATCTGGCATGTAGCAATAACTCTTTTTTGGCCTTTCAAAGAGCCAAAGTGTCTATTTCTTTTTATTTCTAATTAAGCTGTATGCCTGAATTTACACATAAATTTTTTTCCATATTTTCTTCACCATTCCTATCAAAGTGTAGCAATTTTTCCTTATACAAGTTAGATAATAAAACATCTTGTTTTATCTCTTGAGAACAGAATGAATGAATAATGGAAGAACCAGAAGTGAAGGTAATCAAGCCAACTTTGGCCTGGATAACATTTCAAAAGCCTGTTGGTGTTGACTTGATAACTTGGTACAGGGATGTCTTGATAGTCCAGACTTTGACAATCCAGATGTCTCGATAATCCAAACAGATGAGGTAGGGACCGACTTTTTCTTCTCTTATTTGCACCCAATAATCCGTAAATTTGGGATTTCGGATCCGAACACCTAATTTTAGCATACATTACCACAATATAGAGAGTTTATGCTTGATGAACCGAACACTCAACTGTTCGAGGTAGTCTAACCAGTCCGATGACGGGGTATCAAAGCCGTCGCCTCAACTTTCCTTACACCACTTCAGCCATACAATTCAGCAACATAGCATCACATCCAATTGACTGGCGTGCCACATTGCCCAGGCAGACGGATCGCCACAAGTGAATGTCCGGTCAGCCCAGACACAAAAATCGCCGCTAGTGGGTGTCCGTTCAGCAATTCGATAATCCAGATGTCTTGTTAATCCGACAAATTGCTCGAAAAAGAGGTGTTTGGACTATCAAGACATGACTGTTTACTAAATCTTGCTATCAAATGTGCAATGATTGGACTGAAGGCCGGTATATTTTTAAAAAGCTAGATGGTTTTAATGGCATTTTTTAACTTAAATCAAATGCAAACTTACATGAGAATTTTAGTTATGAAACACGATACAATAAATTTTACAGAAATTTAGCGTATAAGACATTTCAGCCTTAGATATTATGATGATGTGGTTTGAATGATGCAAGAATTTCAAAACATAACACCTACAGAAATTGCGCTGATTCTTCTGGGCTGGGTGCAAATGACGCGACACTGGGACCCAACGCCACGCTGAATATAGTCATCGAGAATGAACTGCGGAACCTGAGGAGAAAATAAGAGGGAGTACAGAAAGGGTCGGGCAAAACTATAGATTTTGATTTTATTTAATTTATTCTTATCCACAGCTAAGGTGATCTCAGGGTTTTCAAAATATTTTGCCCAGACTGCCCTGTAAAAAGCCAAAAGGATCTTTAACGTGCACAGAGTGTTGTGATCTGTACACGGACCTCCTTTTTCTCCGTCTCACATGCGACCAGATGTCGATCTACCTTCCTGGACCAGGACTCAAGAAAATGTTCAACCCTTAATGGGGCTCGAACCCACAACCTTTTGGTTGAGAGGCCGACACCTTGCCTCTGGACTACCAAGTCCCCCAGCAAAACTATAGAAAAATCTTCAAGGGCTAAACACCATTTCTTTTTCACTGTGCTGTTGATTCCCAACCGTTGGGGGTAGATTTTACTCAAAAAATCTAGAAAATTTTGTAACCGTCAGGGTTTAAACCCAGAACCTTTGGCTTTGGAGTTCAGGTACAGCACCAAAAGGACAGGCAAAGCCCCTTTATCTCGCATGTTATCTTTCGCATATTATGGCCAATTTGTGTGGAACACCCTACCACAGAGTCTTAGAGAGTCAGTCACTGTCATTTTTAGAAAATACATCAAGACATCTTTTTAATAAGCTAATAAAACCTTACTTTCTTTAATGAAAAATGACATTCTTTTATTAGGGCTGTATTCATCACGTGTGTGTAGAAGTTTGCGTCTGTGGATGTGTGTGTGTGTGTGTGTGTCTGTGTTTGTGGAACATGAATTCCGGTAGCCTTGTTTGCATTGTCGATTTTCTTGTCACAACCTGCACACAGTATTCATGTAGCTTCATGTATGTTATTCCTATTGTGCATCATATGTATATATATATATATATTATTCTTAAAATATCTAATGCGCCAGAGCCTTACCCTTGTAGAGATGAGTACGCAATAGAAATGTACAGTATTAGTATTATTATTAACTTTCTTTCTTTTATCAGTTCCCATTCTACCTTTTGGTGCATGGGTTCAGATGCCCGAGATGATCTTTCTCCAGGATGCCATGTCCTGGCATTTTCTGTTTCCTTCCAAAAAAGTTAAATTTGTATGCTCCAATGTCTCTTTTATATCTTCTTCCCACTTTCTCCGAGGTCTGCCAATTGGTCTTTTACCTTAGGCTTTAGCACTATATATTGATTTAGCTATTCTATTGTCATTCATTCTCTTTACATGCCCAAACCATTTCAATTCATTTCTTTCTATCTTAGTTCTTATGCCATCTGCTTTGGTTTGATCTCTTATTGTTGTGTTTCTGATTTTGTCTCTTTTAGTTTTCCCTACTACTCTTCTAAGATATTTCATTTCAGCTGCCTGTACTCTACTGTCTAAGGTCCAAGTTTCGCTGCCATAGAGGAGAGTAGGACAATAAACTGTATTGTATACTGCCATTTTCGTTTTTGTTGACAATTCTTGCTTACCTACAAATGCCTTTCCTAGATGGTTATATATTGCATTTGCCTTTTTGATTCCCTGACTGATTTCTTCTCTTAGTTTTCCCTCTGAGTTAATCATTACTCCTAGGTAATTGTAGCTTTGAACTTGTTCTAAATTCTTCCCTGCCCAATTAAAACTTTTGTGTTTTAGCTTCCCTAGTTACTAGCATTGTTTTGGTTTTCTTTGCATTTACTCTCATTCCTCTTTTATTTAGTTCATTGTTCATAATGTTGATATTCGACTGAAGGTCACTTTCTGATTTTCCAAACAGAAATAAATAAATCATCGGCAAATGAAAGCATTGATACATTTACTGGTTTGAGCTTCCACATGCCTACATTCATTTTTTTTTATTTTTGAGGATGCCTTTTATACTGAATCCATAAATGTGATAAACAAAAGAGGACTTAGAATACAACCCTGTCATACTCCTATATCAACATCAAATTCTGCAGACATGTTTCCAGCTACTCTCACTGCACATGTTGGTTTATTATAAAAACTTTTAATGGCTTCTATTAAATTTTGCTCTACATTGTGTTCTTTTAAGGAATGCCATAGTTCGTCCCTCCTCAGTGTCAAATGCCTTTTCTAAGTCAATAAAACACAGGTGCAAGTAAATGTTTCTCTCAAGGAATTTTTCTATTATTTGTCTAATTGTAAATATGTGGTCTTGTACACTTCTTCCTGGTCTAAATCCATTCTGATGCTCTTCAATCTGATCCTCTACTCTTTTCCTTAATCTCATTTCCAGTGTCCTGGCATATACTTTTCCTGGAACTCTGAGTAGTGATAACCCTCTATAGTTAGAGCATTCCATAGTTGATCTTTTCTTATGTATTGGTACTTCCGTTCTCTTTTTACCAGTCGTCTGGCACCTGTTTGGACTTCCATGTTTTTTGGCATATTGCATGTAGTAGTTTGTCTGCCTCTCTCCCTTGGTTTTTAATCATTTCTGGATAAATTTGATCTGCTCCTGGGGCTTTTCTTAATTTCACTTTTCTTATAGCTGTTTGGATTTCTTCCATTGATATATCTACATCTTCAGCTGTCTCCTCTGGATTACTTGTTACTCTTACTAATTGATCTTTACTCCTTGTTTCATACGTTCTGGAGGGATTATGTAATTGGTGAAAATGCTTTCTCCATGTTTCCATTATTTCGCTGTCTTCTTTCCTTATTTCTCCTTTGGTATTCTTAATTTGTCGTATTGGGCATGCTTTGGTCTTTCTCATGCTCTTCATTGCCCCCCAGAACAGCTTTTTGATTTCCTTGATAACTTTCTTGAAGTCTTTGTCCAAACTCTTCCCATTGTTCCTGTTTTGCTTTCCTAACTTCCTCTTTGGCGATAGTTCTTTTATTCACGTAATCTATCCTATCCTCTGGTTTCTTCGTTTGCAAGTATTTCTTCCTGGAATCCTTCTTTTCTTTTGATCTTAGTCATGACAATATCATTCCACCATGCTGTTCTTTTCCCATCTCCTTTAATTTGTTTCCTACCACAGACCTGTTCAGTTTTTCTCTATTTTGATTTTAGTAGCTTTCTTCTCTTTCCTTTTCTGTTTGTTTTCTTCGGTCAGTAATCTCATTTTGGCAATCACTAGGAGATGATCACTAAATATTTCTGCTCCTCTGTTTACTCTTGCATCCAATGTACTGTAAAAAGGGAGCTGCTAACTATTATGTAGTCTATCATTGACTTTTCACACCTGTCTTCATTTACTCTGTATATTTGTACATATCTTTATGAGCAAAAAGGTGTTAGCTATATTCATGTTATTCTTTAGGCAAAAATCTATTAGTCTCTCTCCCTTTGGAGAAGTTGTCTCTCCTTCTTTTTTACCTATTACTCTACCTGATGGTTCTATATTGTTGCCTACTCTAGCATTTAAATCTCCTAAAACCATTAGTTGCTGTTTGTGTTTAAGATTCTCTGCAGCTATTTGTAAATCGTTTTCGAAGGTATCTTTTTCTTCTTTAGTGGCATCGTTTGGTCCATAAACTATTAATAGTTTAATTTCTCTTTCATTTGGTTTAATATTTACCTCTAATAGCTGTGGGCTTATAAATAACCAGCTTTCTAGTAGCTTTTCATGCCTTTTATGCACTAGGAGACCTACTCCTGCTCTAGCTCTATCTTTGACATATAGATCTGAGAAGATTAAAGTAGGATTTGGTCTTACATTTTCTATTCCTTGTCCTTTTTTCTTTTTTCTGTAATAGCCAAAATGTCTACTTTGAAATTTTCCATTTATTCAACTAATTTTAACTCTTTTCCATTTATTGCCCTAACATTCCATGTTCCAAAACCACAGTCCGTGTTCGTTTCCACTTTTCGTCGTTGAAAGGTCAAGCCGGGTATATTATATTTATTTCTCTGCATCAGTTAGGTTTCGGATAAGAAGGGGATAAGCCCACTGTACCCTAGGTAGATGCTGGGGTTGCCACCTTGAGGCCCCTACCAGGCCTTGTTATTTTCTGTCAGGGTTAACTCCTTAGCCTTTGGTCAGTCAAGACCGGCCTGGAAGGCAGCAGGTTGTTTTCTGTCAGGTTAACTCCCTTAGCCTTTGGTCAGCCAAGACCGACCTGCAAGGCAGCAGAGACTCGTGGAGGGCGGGATCATCTACTCCCCGTACAGGTGCTTACCTGTCCACTGCCCGGATCATTATTAACATCATTATTATTACCTGTGTTGTTTTGCCACATCCAGTCTCTCCACTGATAACAAGGACTTGACTTCCACCAATTGTATCAACAATAGTCTGAATGAGGAAATGGAGCCATTGATAAAACAATTAATGTATATTTACTGACTCACTCTCAAAGTCAAATCACCATTGCACTATTAATGCTATAGTAATATTACTATCATTATCCTTATCACCATTATTATTATTATTATTATTGTCATCATCCTTATTATTACTATCATCATTATTATATTTTATTATTTCTGTTATCATTACTATTGTTACCGGAATTATTATTGTGGCATTGGTGACCGAGAGGTAAGGCTGCCAGACCTGGGATCATGAGGTCTGGATTTGAATCCTAGCAAAACGGATAGGTCCAATGTGGGGTTCCTTGGAAAAGACACTTAGCATGCATTTTCCCCACTCGACCTAAGTGCAAATGGGTACAAGCACTGGCTTATTAGTAAAAAACTACATCAGACTAGGGGTCCTGTCTAGGAAGTGATTATTATTCTTCCTATTATCAACAATTGACATTCTTTGTGTCTTCTTCCCATTATCAACAATGAACATTCTTGTGTCTTCTTCCTATTATCAACAATGAACATTCTTGTGTCTTCTTCCTATTATCAAAAATGAACATTCTGGGTGTCTTCTTCCTATTATTAACAATGAACATTCTTGTGTCTTTTCCATTATCAACAATTGACATTCTTGTGTCTTCTTCCCATTATCAACAATTGACATTCTTGTGTCTTCTTCCCATTATCAACAATTGACATTCTTGTGTCTTCTTCCATTATCAACAATGAACATTCTTGTGTCTTCTTCCTATTATCAACAATGAACATTCTTGTGTCTTGTGAACATTCTGGTGTCTTCTTCCTATTATCAACAATGAACATTCTTGTGTCTTTTTCCCATTATCAACAATTGACATTCTTCTTCTTCCCATTATCAACAATTGACATTCTTGTGTCTTCTTTCCCATTATCAACAATTGACATTCTTGTGTCTTCTTCCCATTATCATTTCTTGTGTCTTCTTCCTATTATCAACAATGAACATTCTTGTGTCTTCTTCCTATTATCAAAAATGAACATTCTTGTCTTCTTCCTATTATCAACAATGAACATTATTGTGTCTTTTTCCCATTATCAACAATTAACATTCTTGTGTCTTCTTCCCATTATCAACAATTAACATTCTTGTGTCTTCTTCCTATTATCAACAATGAACATTCTTGTGTCTTCTTCCCATTATCAACAATTGACATTCTTGTGTCTTCTTCCCATTATCAACAATTTACATTCTTGTGTCTTCTTCCTATTATCAACAATTAACATTCTTGTGTCTTCTTCCTATTATCAGAACATTATGTATTATCTGTGCTTGCTGCATTATCACATATGTCTATACGTTTCACATATATGCAAACATACTATTACTTCTTCATGTTCGCATGATCTAAAACAAACACTTAGAATGTTTTTTTTTTACTTTTGCTTGCACGTGAGAACCAATAACTTGGTATGTTGGCGCTGGGCCTCAGGACGAATATCTCAGCCTCACCCATCTCCATTTCAAACATTCCACCCATCTCCATTTCAAACATTCCACCCATCTCCATTTTAAACATTTCACCCATCTCCATTTCAAACATTCCACCCATCTCCATTTCAAACATTCCACCCATCTCCATTTCAAACATTCCACCCATCTCCATTTCAAACATTCCACCCATCTCCATTTCAAACATTCCACCCATCTCCATTTCAAACATTCCACCCATCTCCATTTCAAACATTCCACCCATCTCCAATTCAAACATTCCACCCATCTCCATTTCAAACATTCCACCCATCTCCATTTCAAACATTCCACCCATCTCCAATTCAAACATTCCACCCATCTCCATTTCAAACATTCCACCCATCTCCATTTCAAACATTCCACCCATCTCCATTTCAAACATTCCACCCATCTCCATTTCAAACATTCCACCCATCTCCATTTCAAACATTCCACCCATCTCCATTTCAAACATTCCACCCATCTCCATTTCAAACATTCCACCCATCTCCATTTCAAACATTCCACCCATCTCCATTTCCAAACATTCCACCCATCTCCATTTCAAACATTCCACCCATCTCCATTTCAAACATTCCACCCATCTCCATTTCAAACATTCCACCCATCTCCATTTCAAACATTCCACCCATCTCCATTTCAAACATTCCAATAAAAGAGATGAAGCAAACACTTACGACATAATTTGGTAGGCCCTACTTATCTTCTTACCTGACTCATTTTGAAGGCTGGTAACTTTTGCCGGAACTGAAGCATCTTCACGTAATTTGGGTTTCCCTTTAGAGCCTTGATCTTATCTTGCATCTCAAGGTCCATCACTGGGTTGTCCGACACCACCTCAAAGCTACTGAAATCTAAAGCAGCAAGTAATAAACTGCGAGCAGACTGGAAGTTAAGACAACTAGCCAGCTAATCAGTAACTAGAATACTCTATAGACCATTCTTGAGGATTTGTTTCTCTCCTAAATGTCCCCCTGTTGATAAGGCTATAGGTTCTCTTATCTGGGAGCAGAAAATGATATCTACTAAAGGCTACTCGCGGCCATACTGCCTGAGGGTGGTTACAGAATCCTTATTCCTGGATACGAGAAACTCATGTTCAACAGATTTTGTAAAAATCTACAGCAAATTTTATTTAAAATCGTGTTTGCTCACCAAAGAATAAGTACAGAATATTTCAAGCCACACTTCCTGCCAATAAAATTTACCAAGGTATTAATATTTCGAATCCGTTTGTAATGTCATAATGACAAAATTTACCCTTATCACCCCACTTTTCCACTAAAACATTCAAATACTAATAATAATAATACTTATTATAATAATAATATTAATAATAATAATAATAATAATAATAATAATAACGGTCATGACTTTGTTGAGTAATCCCTCCTCCACCGAAATGTTTGATGAAGTTTCAACCTTAACTGTCAATGATTCCAAACAAAGAAAATCGATCATCGGTGATCGATGGCACACACCCCTTTAAAAGTTCCTTCGAGGCCCTGAAGGCCCATAGTCTGACGCAGGTTTTTACCCCCAAGCTAGTGCTTGTACCCATTTTGCACATGGGTCAAGTAGGATAATGTGTGTTAAGTGTCTTTCCCAAGGAACACAATGTCGGGTCTGGCGGTGGCAGGAATCAAACTCAGGACGTCATGATCCCCAGTCCGGCAACCTAACCACTCGGCCACCAACGCCACTTTACTGCAGATTTATTTAAATGTTGTTTTGCATTATCATTTTCCATTCGTTTTCATGTTTTTTTATATGAAAATATAGAGATGATTCTGCCGAAAACATATTTCGATCAAAATAATTTGTCAAATAATGAAACTAATAGTGAAATTATGTAGGCATTTGCCTCGTGTCTTGTTTTACATTTTCTGTCCGCTGCTTTTGAATTTATAACAACGTTTTTCACAGCTCCACTTTAAAACAAGAATTTCTTCATTGAAAATGAAACTAATACCCAATGAAGGTATCATTGTATATCTAGAGATTATTAATGACAGCTATGATGATGAACGGGTTCCAGAAATTGATTAGACGAGCAGCGAGGACGAAGAACTGACCCCATCCACTCCAGCCCTCCCCTGTCTTCAGTAAAAAAAAAAAAGGGTGTGTGTGTACTGCTGTGTGTTTATGTCTCCATCTAGAAATCAGATCTAGATGGCCGTAATGTTACTAAATCTATGTTTTCAACATTAGATGCTCTATTGTTTCTAGTAAAGTTAGATCAGTAGATCTACCGGTATGTAGATCTAGATCTAGCGAGTATCTAGAGATGGCATCAATTTCTTGTTCATGCCAAACTGAATGAAATATCGTGCAAGCTAGTAGTGTGTTGTAAAGTACAGGACTGAATTGATGAATTGCAGTCCTATGGAGTACAAGACTGCGGATAAAAATACAACTAAAGCTCATTCAGAGTTTTTAGTCACCTAATAATGCAAATATTTTTTCCCTTCTAACATGTTTCAAACGTGTGGAATGACTACCATAGCAAGGACTACCATAGTCGGGTACACCCCATCACCATCTCTGCTTCTCCAGGTTCCTTGCTGGCGACCACTCTTCCTTGTTACCTGAGGGGTCCATCTGAGGGCTATTTTAGGGATGGCATCAGCATTCATCCTTATGATGTGACCAGTCCACTTCCATCTTCTCTTTCTCACAATCTGAGATATTGGCCCTAGTGATGTTCTTTCTTGAAGGTCGTTGTTTGATATTGTAAAAATATATTGGCCAAACACAATAATTATCTTTCTCAGACATTTGTTTTGAAAGGTGTCCAGCTTTCTGCAGATGTTATTTGTTGTTTTCCAAGATTCAGTACCATAGAGAAGGACAGCTAGAATGTTTGATATATAGAATCTGAGTTTTGTTTTAATTGAGATTTTTCTTGTTCCAAATATTTTTCAGTGATGTTTTATTCCTTGCGTTTGAAACCCATATTTTCTGTTCAAATTTTCCCATCTATATGATGGAATTTGTACCTGAATGGACTTTACTTCTTTATAAATGACATATGACTGACATTATCTAAAGAATTTATAAGTATAAAAAATACAACTAAAGCTCATTCAGAGTTTTTTTCACCTAATAATGAAAATTTAATATTTAATTGTGAATTTTCGATATATCAAATAATTACTTACAAAAATATTTTTTTCCTTCTAACCTGTTTCAAACTAATCTGAATTGCTTTAAAATACATTTTGGATATATTTTGTATAGTTTGTGTGTTTGATTTCATGTTTCAGAAGATCAGTAATCCAAAAAAAGTTACTTTGAATTTGCATACCTTATTTTTTTACTTTATTTTCCATGTTTTGATACCTTATTTCTGTACAACTTGAACCCTTCTATAGTGAAATTTGTAGCTAAATACACTTTTATTATTTACAAAAACTTGTGGCTAACTTTTAATAAAGAAATTATGAGTCTTATAATACTGGAATGTTTTCCTTCTTCGTCTTTGTGATTTCATGTGAATTTTGTCCGTTTTTGTGAACGTTAAGTTCATACATATCGTTTGTTTGTAGCTCTCCATGTCAAACAAATCTACCGATATTTCTGAACAAAATGACGCATAATATGATACCCTTGTTGTTTTCAATCCAAAGTTATTTGAGGTAAAAGAATGCAAGGTCTTCACAAATTTTATAAGGAGAAAATCTTGGAATCGTTGAATGACTGTAGGTTCAAGGCTAGACGGTCAAAACATTTTCTTAAGTTTCTGCAAGTAAAACCCACCCCCACCCGCTGGGCCTGTCCAGGTAAGTAGAACAACAACTAGTCCCATCGGAGATGGCTGATAAACAAACAGATCTCATGTGCAGATCACAACACTCTGTGCGTGTAAAGATCCCCTTGGCTGTTTGCAGGCAGTCCGGGCAATATTAAAAATTTTATCAAATCAAATAAAACAGGAGAATAGGAAAGTACGAATTTTGAAATGAAAAATTAAAAACCGTGTTGATTTCTAATTTTTCTTAGTATTTGTCACTACGCCTTCTTTTAATCTCAAATACTGACCAGCATCGCTGCCATCTTTTCAAAAGGGTAATCAGCGTGGGACTTGAGAAACTGGACCACCCTGTCACATTGGGATTTTCACTGTCCTCATCCTCCTCCTCTGCATCCAATGCATCTTGAGAGGGTGGGACGACTTGCACCGGAAAGACGTCCAGGGAAGTCGTTGATCCTGATGAATCTGGCAACACAAATGTAAAATATACTATAGGCATTTCTCTGCCTCTCTCTGTCTCTCCCTCTCTTAATTGTTCTCTCTCGCTGTCTCTCTTGACTATAATTTGTACCTGTTATGCATGTGTGACTACAACGTATTTGTGTTATATGTTGTATCCGTACTGTGTGGCCCTTTGTCATATTTTTTAATCCGTGTATGTGGAAAATGGTTTTGATCAATGGCAAACTTTATATTAGATTTTTTTGCATTGTAATTTCATTGTGTGCATATGAGTAATTGCCCTTCGGGGATGACTAAAAGTTTTTGGAATTGAATTTAATTGTTCTATCAAACATAGAGACAGTTTTTGTTAGTCAAATATTTCAAGCATGCACAAAAAAAAGCATGTGACAGAACAAAGGCTTTGTTTCAGCAGAAACATTTACCCTTCCATCATTCCTTTGTGACGATTTCAAGGTGAATTCAGAGTACACCGTAAGGTGAAGGACATGTGAGAGAGTGAAAGGAAAGAAGTAGGACATAACAGTAGAGCACCATATGTGACGATTTCAAGGTGAACTCACCCTGTCCACCGTATGTGATGATCTCATAGTGTGTTAAGAGGATATAGCAAAAAGAAAGATACATGACAGAGTTCACTCTGCAGTGACAGGAAAGAAGAAGAACCTACCAACAGCACCTGCCAACCGCCCACAAATGCAATGCAAAGTAGGTGACATAACATGACATACCACAAACTTAAACATTCTTCTAAACAAGACTAGCACATCGAATGTTTTAAAAGTTTGTGCAACTTGTTGATTCATTGCAATCTAACTTGTCCACCACCTGTGGAGATCTGAAAGGGAATCAAGACAAAAACGGTAAGATAAAAGATGTGTTAAAAAAAAAAAAAAAGGAAAAAAAGTAGGACCTACCAATAAAAAGTCTAGGGTGATCAAAGCCATCTTTTCCCCCATTTCAAAAATCCCCTTCAAGTTCAAGATCAATCACATTACATGTACTTGGGACACTGAAACAGCATCACCTTGCTTTATACATTTTTATGGATTGTTTCAATGAAATTTATCTCGTCGACCATATGCGGTGATCTCAGGGTGAATTAAGAGGAAACAACAAGACGAAAGATAAGTTAAAGAAGTAAAGGAAAGAAATATAAATCTACCAGCAGCCTCAGCCACCCATCCGCACATTTTTTTATGGAAGTTAAGGTGCAGAGGCGTTGAAATCAATATTAATATCTTACGGCGCATTCACACCAGACGTTCACGTTTGTGCATTGTGCGTGCGAGACTTGCATAAAAGAGTTTATTTCTTGATCCTGTCTATAACGTGTTCACACCAAACGTTTGTGCACATTCGATGTTGATCAAGTCTGTTTGTGTGTCTGATAGGTTTTATCACTGCCATAAAATTCCTTTCAACTGCTCCTGCCCTTCCACTCAATACACCCACACGACGATGACAACGTGGCCTATTGCCCTATTTTTCAGTTTCCATCTAGATCTACACTCTACACCTAGTTGTCATCATGGACACTGACAACGAATACCTTGTCACAGCTTTACGAAAGGTATGACAAAGCAATCAAATTGTATTCCAACAGACAGTTTATAAATCAAACCTGGAAACACACCGGACAAGAATTGAGAAATGATTTCAAGGAAGATTCTATGTTTCTCACTATCTTTCTTTCATTCATTCTTTCTTTTATTCATTCTTTCTTTCATTCATTCTTTCTTTCATTCATTCTTTCATCTTTCTTTCTTTCATTCATTCATTCTTTCGACAACAAAACACCAACTGTAGCTTTCATGACCATGTTGAAAGTAATAAAAAAGAAAGTCACATGAAAGAGTATGATGACTGGTTGAAATCAGGAGTTGTCGTTCGTATGAGACACGTATGCATGCACAAACATAAACGTCACTGTGAATGCAAAGTTAGTCTTAACTGTTAAAACAATGTTTAGCTGAGTCACTGATGACTCTAAATTTGAGGAGTTTCCAGAAAAACATACACAAAAATAGAGATTCTATGAGATTTTAAAGTGGGAATGTTTCGCTCAGACATTCTAGAGCAGTGTTTCTCAAAATTAAACCTTTAGAGTTTTAACCAACAAAAACGGCACACGCAAAACCCCGCCTGAAAGTTCAAAGCGATAGCAACTGACACCTGCCAATACATTGTTCTAGCCGATCGAAACAGACAAGTGACACACCTCTTTTTTTTTTTAGCTCTAATTGGTCACATAAATGATGTTATTGTTCTAAATTTAGAATAGAATACAAGATTAAAGATAAGGGCAGCTTCACGCGACCAACTGAAGGTAGTGACGCGAAAGTACAGACCGATCCACATCAGAGTGATACATCTCAATTTGTTCAAAGCAAGTTCAATTTTACCTTCTTCCATCTCCCCGTCTGAGCTGGCACGCTCTTCCCACGATTCTGGAGGATTGCCTTCTGCAAAATGTGATAAACATGAATGAAATTTTACAAATGTCAAGGTGCTACTCTGAAGGCTTTAGTCAGACTTGGGCCAAACTAAAACCTGATCCACTAAATCAGGGGTCACTGTTTAAACACTCAAAAATGGCCTAAGTCATGAGCTAGGGCTTATGTCCTGGTCTATATCAAGTAGATATAAAAAGAACCAAAGAAAAACAGGCCACAATGAAATTAAGGGAGGGAGGAGGGCCTTTTGGAGGGTAGATAGATCTACTGAAAAAAAACCCAGGAATTTCTGAAAAACAGGAAAGATGTGTATCCCTGATAATAAAGTGAAATGTCAACCACTGCAATGCAAGTAGAAATTTTTAGATTCAATCTAAGATCTGTATATATATGTAGATTTATAAATAATTAATTGATAATGAACCAATCGTGTGTATCTGTTCCTCTAAAACATTGATGTATAGTGATCAAGTAATTTGTCATCACCTGAAGCCCTTGGCAGACTGATACACAAAAGTGGAGGTTGCCGTTGAGGCGTAGATGTTGTTGTCTTGAGATCTGACAGGCAAAGGCTCTTTGAAGTAAAAAATAAGAATGAAACCGAATAATGAAAATGAGTGCAGACTGACAACATACAAAAAAAGCAAATTAATTTTTTTTTTTTTTTTTAAACTTGTCAAATGTGCATTGTCAGAAAGAAAGCTTACACAAAACCAAGTTCATTTTAATGAATAATCTCTGCTTGAAATACTCTAGAAAGGAATTCAAATACTTATATTCATGTGAATTAGATTTACTTTGCTTTAACAGCAAAAAAATAAATTTATTCTGGCTGGCTGGCACATGGTTTTGATTAAATCCTTTCCCCACATCTCTTAAATTCTCAAGAAGACCTTTCTCTTGCAGACATTAAAAAAAATTACCACTTATGACAGTTTCCCTAACTGGGGTGCATGAACCCCTATGGGGTATGTGAGTCCATTCCAGCAGTTTGTCCTAAGTCTGACGGAGGTTTTTACTCCCAGGTTAGTGCTTGTACTCATTTGTGCCTGGGTAGAGTGGGGGAAAATGTGTGTCCCGTGTGTCTTTCCCAAGGATCACAATGTCAGATCTAGCTTTGCTAGGATTCGAACCCGGATCTCATGATCCCCGGTTCTGGCAGCATAACCGCTCGGCCACCGATGCCACACTGTTATGTCTATTATAGTATAATTTCGGCTCAAATTCTATTTAAAGAAGATGTAGGTACGTGGAGACCTCTGACATCCACAGGGGGTTCGTTGGGGGGGGGGGGGGGGGGGGGGGGATAAAATTGGAGAACCCCTGACTTATGAGAAAAACTGACGTGGTGGGAACGCCTGTGTATCAAAGTATCTCCCCGGCGTCTTTGAGGCTGGGTTGCCCCATTTCTTCTTTGCCGACTCTGGCGATTGCCATGAAGAGGATGACCCCTGAGAAGACGAAGCTCCTTCTTCAGACGCATCGTCCTGTTTCAGGTTGTGAAGTAAGCGTTCGATATTCCGCTGTTTATCTGCATCCATGTGCACAACTGATCTCTGGCAATTGAAGGATAAACATAAACAATTTTTTTTAATAAAACAAAAAAATAGAAACAAACAAACCTAATCACAAACTCAGCATGGCAATAACTGTGCAGCAGAACTATCAAACTAATGAGATGTTACATACATACCGGTAATTGAAACAATGAAAAATGTCCAGAATATGGTTTTTTTAAAGTATTTGATATAGACAATTTCAACCACTACCATTGTACTGAGCATGTCTAAATTAGGTGAAAATTTTTTCCCATGGCAACCAACTGATAAAAAAAATAAATTGAAGTGAAATCAAAAATTGCTACTGTCTAAAATTTTGTATTTCTTCATATACCAAATTTGGGGGCAATCGGGTTATAAATAAAAAAGTAGATCGCAAATCACGGTCAAAGAGTAACATTATGAGAAAGTCGCATTTAAAATATTTTTTTCTATTAAACCAATGTTTTTACACATATTAACCTAGAAAATCATAGTATAGTACTTTGAAACGTCATAAACTCTTGAGAGACTCTTTCAACTGCTCCGGGTCCCTTATATTCATGTCGGACGGCATTTTTCTTATAACAGGTCCCAGAATGTCTCCCATAATTTTTGGCCGATCTTAGCTAACATTAAGAATAATTTCTTAAAAGTAGATTCTTCGGATAGAGTACTTTGTGATGATCAAAATAAGTATCAACTTGATATACTTAAGACAAACTTTCTGGCTTTTATGGTACAATCGATGTGTTGAAGGTTCGTTTCTAAAAAATTCGTATAAAATGAAAGAATGGATACTGAACTTTTTTTATGGTATCAATGTGAAGGGAATGAACTGCTCCATCCAGTAGTGCAATAATTTATTTTCAAACGGAAATTGTGATAACACAAGTGTAACTTCCTTTTTTTAAAGGATCAATAAAGATGATTAAAATTGAAATTGAAATAAACGAGATTTGTCCAATTTGTGGTAAAAATGCCTTCATCCCTACCTTAAAACAAGATTGACAGTGTAGAAGAGGCTGTTTGACTAATTTGATCATCGGAAGTTACCTGCCCATCACACATGGTGACAACATTGGGAAGCTAAGAGGAAACAGCAAGAAGGCGACTTGGTAGTCCAGAGGCAAGGTGTCGGTCTTTCAACCAAAAGGTAGTGGATTCAAGCCCCACCAACGGTTGAAAAATGTTCTTGAGTTTTTTTTAGCAAAGTCTACGCCCCTGGTCCAGATAGGTGGATTTACACCTAGTCCCATTGGAGATGGATGATAAAAAGGAGACCCCATGTGCAGATGAAAATACTCTGTGCTCGTTAAAGATTCCTTGGCTCTTTACAGGGCAGTCCGGGTAAAATTTAAAATCCTACCAAAAGCCCAGAGATCACCTTAGTTGTAGATGTGGGTAAATCAAATCAAATAGGAAGAAAACAGACAGGTGGGTGAATACAGGCTTTGTTTGACAGTTTCATTGGAATTTACCCCACTGACTTTCTACGGTGATCTTTGGTTTGATATGTAAAGAAACAGCAAGATGAATGGCATGGCATGTAACAGAGTAATAGACAAGAAGTGGGACCTACCAGCAGCCTCCGCAAAGCATAGCTACCAATCTTTTCAAATTAAACATACTCTGACCATGCAAACTCATTCTTTTCTTACTGGCACAACACCCCATAGTATTCCAGAAAACGTTGATAAAATAACTACGACATGCTACAGTAGTTTTGTCAACTCAGAATGTTGTCTCTAGACTCTCATCCAAAGCTAAGGATTACTTTAAACAACAATTACTCTCATGTACGTACTTTTCAAGGTAAATTAAATAAAGACTTACAGACTCAAAGCCCATAAAAACGTAATAAATAACGTTTTTAGATACTAGCTGGCAGCTATATGCAAATGCACGCATGGAAAGCAAAATCTGCCGACTCAATATAAAAAGGGACTGTCTGCAAATGATGTAAAAAGACAACGTCAAGAAATGACAAATGACAACTGATTAGTGACTAGGAGTAAACAAAAAAACAAAAAAACAAACAAAAAACCATAATCACTTGTTTACTTTCTTTTCTTACATTTTGTGTCTCGTTTCTCTCCTTTTCGCCCGACCTCTTTTAGCATACCACATTCCAATCTCTCTGCCCTTCAGACCTGGGGGCGGCCTTTCTCTGGGTTGAGATGATGTGTCCTCTTGACCAACACCTGCAAAGTTGTCTATACATGTATAGGTCAAAAGAGGAGAGAAAAAAAATATATGAGAGGAAGAGATGGAAGTCAAAGTTTGCTCTGTCATCTAACAATTCAGATAACATGTATTTCATTTGTGTCTAAAAAATTACACAATTCAAATCAAGAATTAATCTTACAGGAAAATGAAAAAAAGTATATTATATTATATCGACTGTGAAAGTCGCAAACCGTTGAAGTCCAATTTGGATGTTTGAGAAAATCAAAGACATAGATGCTGCGCATTTTAATCTATTTTCACTGACATATACGGTTTGCGAGTGTCAAAAACTAGACCCAATAGGGATACACGGATTGCTCATATGGTTATCATATGGGTTTCTATTGGTTCTTGTGCCACGGAATCCTAACTAATGCACGTACGGAATCCTAACAAGACGAACCATAGGGGATTCCTAATGTTAAAAAGCAAAAATAAAGGTGTTGCTAAATTAAAATTATACGGTTTGGCGACTTTCATGTCGGTATATAAAATAAAATTCGCTCACACTCACAGTGATTCCAGTGAGTCGATTTTTTAAAAAGGAAAAAAAACCCAGATTCTAACAAAACATGAAAGGGCAAACGACAATAAAACGCCATGGAACAAAAAAAAAAAAAGTGTGATAAAGATAAATTATGTATCCCTCTGCAAGTGCAGGCTTACCTATTTTCCATCAATTATCCCTCAGCAGACCATTTCATTTACAGTCCTTCTCAACTTCCTGAGTAGCATATATATATATATACATATATATATAGCCTGTACGGCATTTCAAGTGAACAAAACAGAGCAGAGTACTTTCCATAAAAGTACCCTGTTGTGAAATGAACCTGGGCCAGCCAAAGTTTTGAATCAAGTGTCGTCTTAAACTAAACTCACAGCAGTACTAATTGTGCACCTTTCTTTCAAAACACCATGCATGTACGCATGTAAAGGCAACAATTTCATTGAGTTGAAGCAGCTGTCTCAACACGTGAGGGGACTGAGTAGTCTAGAGTCAAGGTGTCGGCCTTTCAACAAAACGGTTGTGGGTTCAAGCCCCGGCCGGCAGATTGAAAAGTTTTCTCGATATTTTTTTGAGTAATACCTACACCCCCAACCGCCCGGTCCAGGTAGATGGCTCGACCACTAGCCCCATTGAAGATGGATGATAAAAAGGAGGTCCTGTGTGAAGATCATCACAACACTCCGTGCACATTAAAGATCGCTTGGCTGTTTACAGGACAGTCCAGGCAACTACAAAAAAAAAATAAAAATATTCCTAACCAAAAACAACACTGAGATCACCTAAGTTGTGGAAATGGGTACTAAATTCATATCAAATCAACACGTGAATCATAATGTAATTAATTATAAACCTAACTGTTACCTGACTGAGGATCATGAGGTATTATTTTGGGAAAGAAACTATACACACATTTTCCCCTCTTTATCCAGGTGCAGATGGGTACAAGCACTTAATTGGGAGTAAAAAAACATGCATCAGACTAGCGTCATGGCCGGGAGGTGGTTATAATCACCTGTTCCCCTTCATACTATTGGAAACCGGGATAGGCTGCAGCTCTATGGATCATGTGAACCCTTGAAAGAACTACGCTAAGCTGTTTATGTTACCTTCCCTTCTGTGAGTCTCATGGCTTTGAGAATTATTCCATATCTCTGTCGTCCCCTTCCTCTCCCTGTCCCTGGCCTGGATTGACTGTATGGTTGGAACGTTCCACTCTGTCCCACCATGCCTCTGTTATTTCCACCCCACTGCCTTCGATCGTTGCCCTGTTGTTGAGAATACTGGCCCTGTTGTTGAAATTGGCCTTGCGAGTGAAATCGGCCAAAATTTCCTCTCGAGGGATAAGGTCCACCCCTGCCATCATCGTCGTAAGGGCCACCAAAACTCATAGTTGATCCTGAAATGAAGATATGAAATGAAGGATATGAAATGAAAGATATGAAATGAACAATATGAAATAAAAGATATGAAACGAAGATATGAAATGAAGATATGACATGAAAGATAAATGAAGCAGGGGTGGTGTGAAAAAATAGAAAGAAGAAAAGTTGGGAAGATTATGTGGTGGTGGCACATGGAGACATTGCTGATCTATGATTATACTCTGCCAATGAAAACTAGCATTGTTATTTTCCACCTTCTGTCGCAAAGAAAGTTTTTGACCCAAAGAAAATTAATTGATGTTAGATTTTAAGTTGAGTCCAATACAAACGATCCCTGAACTGTAACACGATAAGCTTCTAGTTCAAACAGACGCGCACTCTTGGATTATGAAACAGCCTAACACTTTCTTCTTTCTTTATCAGCTCCCATTCTACCTTCTGGTGTATGGGTTTAGATGCCAGAAATGATCCTAATGCAAACTCAAAAATAGTAAAATTGGGCAAATAAAACCAAAACAAAAGGAAGCACCAATATTGCAATAATATGTGTGAGTAATCTCACTGGTCATGATTGGGAAGGGGAGTCAATGTCAGTTGGACTAATTCGTTTTATTGAAATTTACCACCTCCACCATTGATCTCAGGGTGAATTAAGAGGAAACAGCAAGCTAAAAGACAAATGAAAGAGCGAAAGGAAAGAGGTAGAATTTTGTGGGATTTTTTTATCTTTAAACAAAATTTCAGCCATTGGTTTTCTCTTTTTTAAGTTTTTCTTTGTAAGTTATTAAGTATATTCTACCACACATATGTATACACATTTTTCCAACAATTTATTGTCATTTTTTTTTTACAAACGTCAATCAATCAGTATGCACAAACTTTTATGCAACTTAGGTAATATGGACTCGTAAAACGTTAATGAAAAATCCTTATATCTAAACGAGACACCAGCACTTCTCGGTAACAACATGTCTTGATAGTCCATTGGTAGTCTCAGTCCGATTCACGATTAAGTCTCGTTCCGGGCCCTTGTCATCACATTTGAACTGCACGTGTTCATCAATCAGTGTTCAGTCCCATCCGTTGTCACAATAGTGTCACACGATCTCTGATAGACCCACATATTGAAGGTATCTCCTCTTTATTTTACTTTCATAAAAACCAAACCCCAACTTTTTATCTCACCCCTTCAAAATAAACCCTCTTTATTATGTCCCTTGGGTGGTACTCCGACTATGGAAGTCATTCCCCGTGTTCAGTCATTCTGGGCACGTTTAAAAAGATCCTACCAAATCCCCGAGATCACCTTAGTTGTGGATGCAGGTAGATCTCAATCAAATCAACTTGGTTCTTGAACTAGCACAAGGATTCGGTAAGCAAATCATTCAATACACACACATCAAAGGGAGCGGCCATTACTTTATTGTTCAAGGGAAACAATTCTCAAATAAAAATAAACGGAAAGAAAGACAGAAAGGGACTGAACAGAACTGGTGACGAAGAGCAAAAATAAGAACAAGAGAAACAAGAAGAAAGCGTTTGAATTCTACATTTCCAGGACTCATGTAACTACATTTTATCTATACCTAGAATCCAGATAATTTGTAAAGGAAAATAATTTTGTTGTCCATTAACTTTCATATTCAGCACGGATATTTCTGAGAAAGGTCAAAGGGAAATACCGGAAAAAGCCTAGATAGTAAATATTTATATTGGAAACCTCGGTAGTGACGTGTAGAATCTGGTTATTAATCTAATGATGATTGGCTGACGCTGACAGTAACTTTTTTTATTTTAGATGACCTCGGTCAAGGCCGCTTCTGCAGATCCTCGCCACTGGCTGGTTTCAAATGTTTAAGAGCTAGCTGGCTGTACATGAGCCAACCATCACAGGTACTCATCAGCAGATTAGATCTAGATCTAGATAATTGCATTAAGAAAGCTGTGTTGATTAATTTGCCGGGTAATATTTTTGCATGATTACGTTTCCACTGCAGCAGTTTCGACGAGGCAGGACCTACTAAGGTACGTCCTGCAGATCCTCGCCATTGGCTGGTTTCAAAGTTTCAAGAGGCTAGCTGGCTGTGCACGAGCCAACCATCACATGTACTCATCAGCAGATTAGATCTAGACAACTGTATTAAGAAAGCTGTGTTGATTAATCTGCCGGGTAATATTTTTGCATGATTACGTTTCCACTGCAGCAGTTTCGGCGAGGCAGGGCCTACCAAGGTACGTCAGGGCACAGCTTGGGTGTTTCCTTTCACTACTCCACTACATGCAACCTCGAAGAAGTCCGTGTGTGTTATTGTTCCGGTTTATACACAAATTCAGTCAGAAAAAGCATACTACATTACACGTAACTCATTCCGAAAATTTGACGCAAGTTGTTGCCGGGGTTGCGATTATCTGAAGGGAGTTGGGATTAACCAGTGACTTTGATATTGAATAAATTCCTTTTCTTGGGAAACGTTGCGATTAAGCGGAGATTGCGATTAACTGAGTTGTGATTAACTGGAATCGACTGTAATATAACACTACATGTATATTATATACACTCTTCCTGCACAGGACATTGGGTCATTTTGCCACTGATGCAGATGCGCGTTTGCACCTATAATTGTACATATGGGCAAAGCTTATTATGTACATATATATATATATATATATATATATATATATATATATATATATATATATGTACATATATATATATACATGTATATATATACATACATGTGTATATTAGTTTTCTTTCCACTTCAACATGGGTTACTCACACAAATAATATTTTTTCTCAATTTGAGACAGAAAGATGAATAAAGTTATTCAAGATTTAATGATTTTTCTACTTTTCTTCTGATCAGCAGATTTGACAGCCATGATACCCTACTATCAAATTTGCACCATTCTCGTGTTTCTAGTTGCATTGCAAGCTACTAGAGGTTGTCTGCCTATGGATGATGTGTTCGATTACAGTTCAATTTGGATGCAGGCTATATCAGTTCCTGACAGGCATTTATTGACGATTGGTCAAGATGATAGAGAAAAAAATAATAGAAGTGACAACTGAGAGAAGCCAAATTGTGGTATTTTTTTTTATTAATGATTGTATTTTTGTTTTCTTTAACATTAAGTAAAGGTGTGATTATGAAGGAAGACTTTCTTTCTTTATCAGCTCCCATTCTACATTCCGTGTATGAGTTTTAGATGCCCGAAAGATCTTTCTCCTGACATTTTCTGTTTCCTTCCATGAGAGTTAAATTTCTTTGCGTTAATGCCTCTTTTATATCTTCTTCCCACTGTCTCTGAGGTCTGCCATTTGGTCTTTTACTTTGAGTTTTAGCACTGTATACTGATTTAGCTATTCTATTGTCATTCATTCTGTCAACATGTTCAAACCATCTCAATTGATTCATTTCCGTCTTAGTTTTTATGCTATCTGCTTTGGTTTGATCTCTTATTGTTGTGTTTCTGATTTTGTCTCTTTTAGTTTTCCCTTAGATATTTCATTTCGGCAGCCTGTACTCTACTGTATTATCTTTATTTTTCCCATTCATACTCTCATTCACACTTAATACAAAATACAGATTTGGATCATCAGGTATTCATCTTTCATTCAGTCTCTTCATCTTTATTTCATTAAAACAAGAAGAAAAAAAGGAAAATAGGAAAGGTAAGAGAAAGGGTGGGATAGGGATACAACTTATAAGGCTTTCTTGAAAAAGTTTGTTATAGATGTTTGGCGTGATTTTGAGACGGAGAGTATCCACGTAGACGGGCAGAAACTTCGTTTCTTCACAAGCCTTTTGTAGCCTCTCCCTGTCCTTCAAAATGATTGATAATATTGAGTTCGGGATGCCGTGCTTTTTACATCTCCGTCTTGTTTTATTTCTTTTCGTCCACTTCCGAAATAATATTGAGTGTAAACTCCAATGTGTATGCACAGTGCTTTCTTTTAGACATCTTTGACTGGCTGAATTAAAACTAAAAAAACAGAAACGATCAAAAAGTTCTCGTGATAATGATAGTGATAAATGAATTAAATGAATGATGCACAGCGACTGGGAGACGAAGTGAATGGAAATGAAACACATCAATGCTAAACTCTACACACCCCTATCCCCGTGTTGAAAAGGCCTAAAACAAAGCAGACACACACACATGCGCGCGAACACACATACCAACAGTACACACTTAAACGGCGTACCAATACTAAGCTATCTTCACTACACTTAGGCCTTACCACGTGCTTACAACACTATACACTTACCACGGGCAAGACATCTCGCCTGCGTGGTTCTACACCCCCACCTCCCCCTTCCCGTGTCAGTCCCCAGCTGTCTTCCCTTTTCACAGCGATGTGCGGTGATTGAAGGGTTTGACTACTACTAGTACCACCCCTCCCCCTCATCTCCTCAGTTACGCTCTTTATTTCATATCGATCTAGGCATTACATGTGACCAAGTGTGACCTCTGCGGAATTATTGAAATTGAAGGGATGAAACGAAAAGAAAAGGGGGAAAGTTGTTTTGGTTTAAAGACATTTGCGCTTAGAAGCATTTCTGTTTATCATACGAACTGATACAAAGACAAAGAAGAAACTTGTACAATTTAACAATTTCTTTGCGGTTCATCGACTTTTTCGGTTTAGCTTCTTTCGATTTAAAGTATTTCTACATGTACTTTCATTATTCATTATGTTGATATTTGACTGCAGGTCCTTTCTGATTTTCAAGAAGAACTAAATCATCAACAAATGAAAGCATTGATTTTAATACATTTACTGGTTTGAGCTTCCACATACCTACATTCATTTTCTTCATTTTTGATGATGCCTTTGCATAAATTCATAAATGTGATAAATAAACAAAAGAGGACTTAGATACAACCCTGTCCTATATCTACATCAAATTCTTCAGATACTTTTCAGCTGCTCTCACTGCTCATGTTGGTTTATTGTAAAAACATTTAATGGCTTCTATTAAATTTTGCTCCACATTGTGTTCTTTTAAGGAATGCCGTAGTTCGTCCCTCCTTACGGTGTCAAATGCCTTTTCTAAGTCAATAAAACACAGGTGCAAGTCAATGCTTCTCTCAGGGAATTTTCTATTATTTGTCTAATTGTAAATATGTGGTCTTGTACACTTCTTCCTGGTCTAAATCCACTTTGGTGTTCTTCAATCTGATCCTCTACACTTTTCCTTAGTCTCGTTTCCAGTATCCTGGTATACACTTTTCCTGGTACGCTAAGTAGTGATATCCCTCTACAGTTTGAGCATTCCATAGTTGACCCTTTCTTGTGTATTGGTACTACGTTCCCTTATTCCAGTCGTCTGGCACCTGTTTGGACTTCCATGCTTGTTGACATATTGTATGTAATAGTTTGTCTGCCTCTTTCCCTTGGTTTTTAATTATTTCTGGATAAACTTGATGTGCTCCTGGGGCTTTTCCTAATATCTTCCATTGATATATCTACATTTTCAACTGTCTCCTCTGGATTACTTGTTACTCTTACTAATTGATATTTAGTCCTTGTTTTATATGTTCTGGAGGGATCATGTAATTTTTGAAAACACTTTCTCCACATTTTCATGATTTGGCTGTCTTCTTTCATTATTTCTGCTTTGACATTCTTAATTTGTCGTATTGGGCATGCTTTGGTCTTTCTCATGCTCTTCATTGCACCCCAGAACAGCTTTTGATTTCCTTGATAGTTTTCTTGAAGTCTTTGTCCAAACTCTTCCCATTGTTCCTGTTTTGCTTTCCTCACTTCTTCTTTGGCGAGTTCTTTTATTCATGTAATCTATCCTATCCTCTGGTCTTTTTGTTTTGCAAGTATTTCTTCCAGGCATCCTTCTTTTCTTTGATCTTAGTTTTGACATTCTCATTCCACCATGCTGTTCTTTTCCCATCTCCTTTAAATTGTTTTCTACCACATACCTCTTCAGTACAACTGAGGAGTGTTTCTTTATACATTTGCCACTTTTCTTTTATTGTGCTATCATTCAGAACCATCTGCCTTTCACTAATAAATTTTTTTATCCTAGATTGGTATATATATCTTTTACTATTGGTTTATTAAGTTCCTCTTTTTTGAGTTTAGTAGCTTTCTTCTCTTTCTTTTTCTGTTTGTTTTCTTCAGTCAGTAATCTCATTTTGGCAATCACTAGGTGATGATCACTAAATATTTCTGCTCCTCTGTTTACTCTTGCATCAATGTACTGTAAAACAGGGAGCTGTTAACTATTATGTAGTCTATCATTGACTTTTCACACCTGTCTTCATTTACTCTTGTACATTTGTGGACATCTTTATGAGGAAAAAAGATGTTGGTTATTTTCATGTTATTCTTTTTAGGCAAAAATCTATTAGTCTCTCTCCATTTGGAGAAGTTGTTGTCCCTCCTTCTTTACCTATTACTCCTCCTGATGTTTCTATATTGTTGCCTACTCTAGCGTTTAAATCTCCTAAAACCATTAATTCCTGTTTGTGTTTAAGATTCTCTGCAGCTATTTGTAAATAATTTGGCAAGGTATCTTTTTCTTCGTTTGGTCGATAACCTATTAATAATTTAATTTCTCTTCCTTTTGGTTTAATATTTACTTCTTATAGCCTTGGGCTCATAAATTTCAATTTCCTAATAGCTTTTCATGCCTTCTATGCACTAGGAGACCTACTCCTGCTCTAGGTCTATCTTTGACATCTACTCCTGAGAAGATTAAAATATTATTTGGTCCTACATTTTCTATTCCTTGTCCTTTTTTCTTTGTTTCTGTAATAGCCAAAATGTCTACTTTGAATTTTTCTATTTCTTCAACTAATTCTGACTCTTTTCCATGTATTGCCCTAACATTCCATGTTCCAAAAATCACAGTCCGTGTTCGTTTCCATTTTCGTCGTTGAAAGGTCAAGCCAGGTATATTATATTTATTTCTCTGCATCAGTTAGGTTTTGGATAAGCAGGGGATTAGTCCACTGTAGCCTAAGTGGATAGTGGGGCTGCCACCTTGAGGCCCCCCTACCAGGCCTTGTTCTTTTCTGTCAAGCAGTTACATTTCTTGATTTGTCCATACCTGCCACACTACGCCGGAGATGGATTGTTTGGTTTTGATTTTTTACCTTCAGGCATCATGAGCCATAACTTCAGAATTGTGAATGTCTTCTAAACTGCTATAGTCTCATATTATTAGTCATAGTGTATGAATGTAAATGTTGCTGTCCTGTTGCTTTGTTTTTGACGTGCGATGCAGGTGGATTTTCATACATCATTTTCACTTGGCATAAAAATGTGTCTCGGTACAGATTGACATAATTTGTTTAGCTTTTCGAACACTAGTAATGAACAAACCATTCCACTTTTACAAATTGGATAGACACACAAACAAACACGTACACACTTTTACACACACATGATATCAACAAAATAAGTGACATTTCAAAAGAGGGATCAAGCCTTATGGCTAACTGCATTGCTACGCTTCACATCTTTTAAATTTCTATCTATTTAATTAAATTTTTATTGAGCTAGATCTAGATTGCTTAAAACAATGTACATATGTAATCAATTTGTAGTAGTAAATGTAAAAAGAAGACAATTGCCGTGCAGCAGTGCATGACAGGTCGTTAACGAACTGGACTTCATTGAATTTTAGGGTTGCAGCCTTTCTTTACATTTTTCTAATGCTTAAAAAGGATTTAGTTTCCTCCTGCCTCATACATTATATTAAAAATATGAGTCAGTGCTCACATTTAATTTCTTCTTTATCATGCAGGCAACATTTACTTGCATACGGTCCCACGGTGAACACCGATATATGATGTTAGTCGAGGTTCCCAACGAAGCCGGGCATTTCCAGTGTTTCAAGTTCACGCCCTTGACCCCGCAAGTGGTTAGAATCTCTAAGTCGACGGAGAGCCTGTTTAAGGAAAAGGTAAGACTGGAATAATTCTTCAGTGTGTCATTTGACCCTCCAGGTCTTGTAAAGCCTGATAAGATAGATACATTGGGGTTGTTAGTAGCTGTTAGCTGAATTGATTTTTTTCTTTTGAGTTTGGGTTTCTGATTTTAGTATATATATGAGTAACTGTCATAATATAGTCATCCTATATCATTGAAAAGTTTGTAGTGTCCTAGGTTGCCAAGGAAACGGCCGCCATCTTGGATTTTGACCCAATTTTCAAAACATGTCTCCTCTCTTATTTATGGATAAAATCACTCAAAACCTGTGCATATCGTTTTTTCCTTCAATATCTAAAGAATGACATCATGCTTTTCATATATTTTGGATATATTTTTTTTAATGAATTTTTAAAATAGCACATATCATTTATATGCAAAAATGACCTTTTTATTACAAAAAAAATTGCTCATAAAAAGTTTACAAGATATCAAAAGAAACCGATGTCATTCTATTAACATTAACGAGAGGAACCTGTGTGCGAAATATTATAGAAATCGGTCAATAAACGACGGAGGAGATAGAATTTTAGTGTGAAAAAACTACATTTCGGGAAAAATGCAGGTAAATGAAAAGAGAATACCATAAAGCAAATGCTTCAGACGGGTTTCCCTTCTTGTAGCGCCCCCTTACTCTTTCGAGAGCCTCTGGCATTGTTATTAATTTAAAGAGGATTGTAAAACTAGGTTTAGATGTGCATTGCTTTGAAAACAGCCGTCAAATGACCATTTTAAAAATTGTTTTCCTCTATTCCTATTCTTGTGTGCGTGTTTACATACGCGCAATGTTGGTCTCCACCTCTTATGTCATAAAGTGCTAGCCAATTGATGTGCAGTGTTCCTGAAACTGAAAGCCAAGGAAAAGGACTATGTTGCCACATTGGCGATTAGCAAGTGGCTAGAGGGGTTTTCAGCGCCAAACTTCAGTCAATGTTAGGTTTCTTTACGTCAAAATCTTGACTGTTTTTACCTACCCTCGCCTACAAAATATTTTGTAAAAATAAAAATATACGTCATTTGGACATTTTTTTGCCATAAGCTTGTAGATAAATGATCGTTCTACCGAATATGCAAAGAGCAGAAAGTCAACATTTTGGTCCCATCCCCTACATATATATATAGATCATCATCATGGTTATTACTATTTTATGTAATTTGTTTCAGGTCATATTATTTAAGAAGTGATCATTTATTTGTGAAATGTTATGAAATTTTTACTAAAACAATTAATTTAGTAGTTATTAAGGGAGCAATGAAGAAGAAGAGTAGAAATTAGTAGTAGTTTTCACCCAGCAATGAAAAAAAGAGCATAGTTGATGTTTGTTAGCATTATCACTCTCTACGTCATGATTAAAATTGGGGGGGGGGGGGGGGGGGGGGTTTTTCGAGGTTATTTCTCAAAGGAAAGAGAACAATGATGATTGCACTTTTTACTTTACTGTCCTTGATTTTTTTTTAATCTTTTTCTTCACTATTTGCTTTCAGCTGGACTGTGGAGAGATTTTATATAAGGAAGAAGCAGCCGTTCTCATTGCCTTCCTTGATATCCCACTCAGCCATGTCCTCTGCAAGGGGATACCAGATGTTGTTACGCCAGACCGACCCGCCCGGACTCTGATGTGTGTGTAGACTCAGGATGGCGTTACAACCCCAGCCTGCATTTTGAATGTAGTAAAAGCAGATATGTCGTTGCCCAGTTTGGTCATTACTGCGTTCCCAAGGTCTTGGATAAGGCCCAGAAAATGCGGCGAAGATATCTTGCCCACCTTCAATGTGTCGGTAGTTGGACTGAAGAAGGTAAAAACGACTTTGTCCTCTTGAAGATGAGAGATATGTATACAACATTCTGGTGTATGAATATGGAGCGGTTAACGAATGAAATCCTTTCAGTTTATCTGACATTTGACGGACGATGCTCCAGAAAGCCACAGGAATCGGATGCTTCCAGTCGTCACGGACGTCTCATTAGATACGTTCCCTCCACCAGACATGCGATGTGCTAGTGCTGACCACCATCTAAACAATGCAGCACTTTCGGAGATCCGCTGTCGTGTTTCATTTCATATAAATGTCCGGAGGAGTGCAACAGGTGTGTTCCAAAGAACATTAGCTCGATTTGCAAGTTCATGTCAGACACAGCTGGACAATGGAGCATCAAAAGGTCTTTCTTTGGATGTGGGCATGTCGCACTTCACAATGTCTGACCAAGGCAAGTTTGAATGCAGTGGAGAAGCAGAGTTGTCTTTACCGGGAAGGGTTTATCCCGTTGTGCAGTACGGTAGGTCACCTTCGTGTTTGCCATACCATGCCTGTTCGCAGGTACTTAGCCCCGCCCCTGGCTTGTTAAACTTCTTTCTGCGGCCGGCCGCCATGGACAGCGGCAGGGTCTAACGTGTACTGAGACTGATTCCAAGTTTGGGCACGTTGTACCCATTGAACAAGAGGAGGAGTTTACAATGGTGGATGAGAAGAAACTAGAGAGGACCACATGCAATGTTCCGGGGAAGGAAGACCTATCCAAGTCACCTACCCGGCTGTGATTTTTGCTGTCGAAGAATGTTCTGGCACTTGTGACACTCTTGTGGTTGGTCCAGATCTGGCAACCTGCGGCAATGTTTCCTCTGCAAAGATAGAAATAATCATGTCTGCCATGCACGCCTTCCTTTCACAGGTGGACATCATGGCATCGTAGCGAGAGCAGTCACAGCACACCGTTTTCACTGTTGGATATTCACCAAAGATGAGAAATTATACATTGCTCAGTTTGGCAATGTAATTCTGAGAAGCGTTCGACTGCTGTTAGAATACTACACCGACAAATTTAGAAACGGTCCAATGTTTGCACTGGAAATACCCTTGTATAAAACGCGTGCTGGGTCTCAAGCTTCTAGCCTGGGGCCAGACTTGCAATGGGTCACATCGCTTGTTCTATCCATTATCTGTTTGACTTCTCCCATCATGAACAGGCTCTTTGTAATTGGATCATCATAAGCAAGCTAGACACGATTGATGTCAGGTTTGTCTTGTCATTACTTTAAGATTCTAACTTATATCTCTGTGTATCATGTATGACTTCATGTACATCTACGCACTTACAGTGAAATCTAAAGGGTCGTTTATACAGTAGTCTCTGCCAAAATGCAGATTCGTCATAATGCACGTTCTTTAATGTAACCAAAGCGTACAACGCTAATTACCCTAATTAGTCGATTCCTGTGAAAAATAAACTTCGAAAACTTCTTGCCTCATCCCAGTGGCAAAATTTGTTCACATACACACGACAATACTAATAATGCAACTATGTCATTGCTGTCTCAGCTCTAGTCACCCATTCCCGCCCATTTCCTCCACGACTTGTTTTTTTTAAGGGTCTAGTATTAAGATCATGAGCATTATATTGCATAATGTGTATTAACAACACATTTCTAGGATTAAACTTAGATGACAATTTTTTCCTGTTAAATCGTTCTCATGAGAGTTTTGCTTTTCTACAAATGTTATCATGTTGTAACGAGGTTGACCTTTGCATTCTTTGTCTTCTTTGGGATGTTTCCATGGGAAAGAATACTGCTGGAGTGTCAAGCTATGAACAGCTTTTAATCAAAACTTTCATAATTGAGTCCATCAATCAACATTGGAATGGCTGCACCCACCTTAATGTTATATATATTGATAATAGCTCTTCTTCAGTATCAAAGTGGGCAATTAAATAACATAATTGAGCCATTTATTCATGCAAGGTCTTTTTTCTCTTGATAAGGATATATATATACATTTGTGTGTGTGTATATATATTATATGTTGAGTATGTTATTAATAGACTGACTGATTTTCTATCATGTTATTCTGTATACAGTATATTTATATATTTTGGTGTGCTTATATCGTTTAAATTGTAACTTGTATTTAAAATCTAGAAATCTTTGTTGTCTTAACAGTTGTCTTGATACAAAAGCAGGGCTTGGGTTTCCTTAACGATTTTTGTAAAAGGGTTTTAACGCCAACATGCCACTATTTTCTTGGGTGTTAAGATATCAATGTTGATTTTTGAGTCCACACCTAAACCAAAGATATTAGAACAACTGCACCAACATATT